>OX596030.1:21691610-22000115 GCA_951394125.1 Epistrophe eligans | reverse complement strand
ATTTTGATTTTTAAAGTTTTTAACGATGCCGGCATCGCAAGTTTTGTCAAAAAGTGATGAAAAATTTTTTTGCGGAGATTTAAAAAATGGCGTACATGGATGGAAAGGTCTCTTTACTCTCAGTTTAACGGTGAAAACCGCAACCACCAACGAGGCTTGGTTGCGGAGATATAGGGTTTTAAAGACATTTTGATTTTTAAAGTTTTTAACGATGCCGGCATCGCAAGTTTTGTCAAAAAGTGATGAAAAATTTTTTTGCGGAGATTTAAAAATGGCGTACATGGATGGAAAGGTCTCTTTACTCTCAGTTTAACGGTGAAAACCGCAACCACCAACGAGGCTTGGTTGCGGAGATATAGGGTTTTAAAGACATTTTGATTTTTAAAGTTTTTAACGATGCCGGCATCGCAAGTTTTGTCAAAAAGTGATGAAAAATTTTTTTGCGGAGATTTAAAAAATGGCGTACATGGATGGAAAGGTCTCTTTACTCTCAGTTTAACGGTGAAAACCGCAACCACCAACGAGGCTTGGTTGCGGAGATATAGGGTTTTAAAGACATTTTGATTTTTAAAGTTTTTAACGATGCCGGCATCGCAAGTTTTGTCAAAAAGTGATGAAAAATTTTTTTGCGGAGATTTAAAAAATGGCGTACATGGATGGAAAGGTCTCTTTACTCTCAGTTTAACGGTGAAAACCGCAACCACCAACGAGGCTTGGTTGCGGAGATATAGGGTTTTAAAGACATTTTGATTTTTAAAGTTTTTAACGATGCCGGCATCGCAAGTTTTGTCAAAAAGTGATGAAAAATTTTTTTGCGGAGATTTAAAAAATGGCGTACATGGATGGAAAGGTCTCTTTACTCTCAGTTTAACGGTGAAAACCGCAACCACCAACGAGGCTTGGTTGCGGAGATATAGGGTTTTAAAGACATTTTGATTTTTAAAGTTTTTAACGATGCCGGCATCGCAAGTTTTGTCAAAAAGTGATGAAAAATTTTTTTGCGGAGATTTAAAAAATGGCGTACATGGATGGAAAGGTCTCTTTACTCTCAGTTTAACGGTGAAAACCGCAACCACCAACGAGGCTTGGTTGCGGAGATATAGGGTTTTAAAGACATTTTGATTTTTAAAGTTTTTAACGATGCCGGCATCGCAAGTTTTGTCAAAAAGTGATGAAAAATTTTTTTGCGGAGATTTAAAAAATGGCGTACATGGATGGAAAGGTCTCTTTACTCTCAGTTTAACGGTGAAAACCGCAACCACCAACGAGGCTTGGTTGCGGAGATATAGGGTTTTAAAGACATTTTGATTTTTAAAGTTTTTAACGATGCCGGCATCGCAAGTTTTGTCAAAAAGTGATGAAAAATTTTTTTGCGGAGATTTAAAAAATGGCGTACATGGATGGAAAGGTCTCTTTACTCTCAGTTTAACGGTGAAAACCGCAACCACCAACGAGGCTTGGTTGCGGAGATATAGGGTTTTAAAGACATTTTGATTTTTAAAGTTTTTAACGATGCCGGCATCGCAAGTTTTGTCAAAAAGTGATGAAAAATTTTTTTGCGGAGATTTAAAAAATGGCGTACATGGATGGAAAGGTCTCTTTACTCTCAGTTTAACGGTGAAAACCGCAACCACCAACGAGGCTTGGTTGCGGAGATATAGGGTTTTAAAGACATTTTGATTTTTAAAGTTTTTAACGATGCCGGCATCGCAAGTTTTGTCAAAAAGTGATGAAAAATTTTTTTGCGGAGATTTAAAAAATGGCGTACATGGATGGAAAGGTCTCTTTACTCTCAGTTTAACGGTGAAAACCGCAACCACCAACGAGGCTTGGTTGCGGAGATATAGGGTTTTAAAGACATTTTGATTTTTAAAGTTTTTAACGATGCCGGCATCGCAAGTTTTGTCAAAAAGTGATGAAAAATTTTTTTGCGGAGATTTAAAAAATGGCGTACATGGATGGAAAGGTCTCTTTACTCTCAGTTTAACGGTGAAAACCGCAACCACCAACGAGGCTTGGTTGCGGAGATATAGGGTTTTAAAGACATTTTGATTTTTAAAGTTTTTAACGATGCCGGCATCGCAAGTTTTGTCAAAAAGTGATGAAAAATTTTTTTGCGGAGATTTAAAAAATGGCGTACATGGATGGAAAGGTCTCTTTACTCTCAGTTTAACGGTGGAAAACCGCAACCACCAACGAGGCTTGGTTGCGGAGATATAGGGTTTTAAAGACATTTTGATTTTTAAAGTTTTTAACGATGCCGGCATCGCAAGTTTTGTCAAAAAGTGATGAAAAATTTTTTTGCGGAGATTTAAAAAATGGCGTACATGGATGGAAAGGTCTCTTTACTCTCAGTTTAACGGTGAAAACCGCAACCACCAACGAGGCTTGGTTGCGGAGATATAGGGTTTTAAAGACATTTTGATTTTTAAAGTTTTTAACGATGCCGGCAACGCAAGTTTTGTCAAAAAGTGATGAAAAATTTTTTTGCGGAGATTTAAAAAATGGCGTACATGGATGGAAAGGTCTCTTTACTCTCAGTTTAACGGTGAAAACCGCAACCACCAACGAGGCTTGGTTGCGGAGATATAGGGTTTTAAAGACATTTTGATTTTTAAAGTTTTTAACGATGCCGGCATCGCAAGTTTTGTCAAAAAGTGATGAAAAATTTTTTTGCGGAGATTTAAAAAATGGCGTACATGGATGGAAAGGTCTCTTTACTCTCAGTTTAACGGTGAAAACCGCAACCACCAACGAGGCTTGGTTGCGGAGATATAGGGTTTTAAAGACATTTTGATTTTTAAAGTTTTTAACGATGCCGGCATCGCAAGTTTTGTCAAAAAGTGATGAAAAATTTTTTTGCGGAGATTTAAAAAATGGCGTACATGGATGGAAAGGTCTCTTTACTCTCAGTTTAACGGTGAAAACCGCAACCACCAACGAGGCTTGGTTGCGGAGATATAGGGTTTTAAAGACATTTTGATTTTTAAAGTTTTTAACGATGCCGGCATCGCAAGTTTTGTCAAAAAGTGATGAAAAATTTTTTGCGGAGATTTAAAAAATGGCGTACATGGATGGAAAGGTCTCTTTACTCTCAGTTTAACGGTGAAAACCGCAACCACCAACGAGGCTTGGTTGCGGAGATATAGGGTTTTAAAGACATTTTGATTTTTAAAGTTTTTAACGATGCCGGCATCGCAAGTTTTGTCAAAAAGTGATGAAAAATTTTTTTGCGGAGATTTAAAAAATGGCGTACATGGATGGAAAGGTCTCTTTACTCTCAGTTTAACGGTGAAAACCGCAACCACCAACGAGGCTTGGTTGCGGAGATATAGGGTTTTAAAGACATTTTGATTTTTAAAGTTTTTAACGATGCCGGCATCGCAAGTTTTGTCAAAAAGTGATGAAAAATTTTTTTGCGGAGATTTAAAAAATGGCGTACATGGATGGAAAGGTCTCTTTACTCTCAGTTTAACGGTGAAAACCGCAACCACCAACGAGGCTTGGTTGCGGAGATATAGGGTTTTAAAGACATTTTGATTTTTAAAGTTTTTAACGATGCCGGCATCGCAAGTTTTGTCAAAAAGTGATGAAAAATTTTTTGCGGAGATTTAAAAAATGGCGTACATGGATGGAAAGGTCTCTTTACTCTCAGTTTAACGGTGAAAACCGCAACCACCAACGAGGCTTGGTTGCGGAGATATAGGGTTTTAAAGACATTTTGATTTTTAAAGTTTTTAACGATGCCGGCATCGCAAGTTTTGTCAAAAAGTGATGAAAAATTTTTTTGCGGAGATTTAAAAAATGGCGTACATGGATGGAAAGGTCTCTTTACTCTCAGTTTAACGGTGAAAACCGCAACCACCAACGAGGCTTGGTTGCGGAGATATAGGGTTTTAAAGACATTTTGATTTTTAAAGTTTTTAACGATGCCGGCATCGCAAGTTTTGTCAAAAAGTGATGAAAAATTTTTTTGCGGAGATTTAAAAAATGGCGTACATGGATGGAAAGGTCTCTTTACTCTCAGTTTAACGGTGAAAACCGCAACCACCAACGAGGCTTGGTTGCGGAGATATAGGGTTTTAAAGACATTTTGATTTTTAAAGTTTTTAACGATGCCGGCAACGCAAGTTTTGTCAAAAAGTGATGAAAAATTTTTTTGCGGAGATTTAAAAAATGGCGTACATGGATGGAAAGGTCTCTTTACTCTCAGTTTAACGGTGAAAACCGCAACCACCAACGAGGCTTGGTTGCGGAGATATAGGGTTTTAAAGACATTTTGATTTTTAAAGTTTTTAACGATGCCGGCATCGCAAGTTTTGTCAAAAAGTGATGAAAAATTTTTTTGCGGAGATTTAAAAAATGGCGTACATGGATGGAAAGGTCTCTTTACTCTCAGTTTAACGGTGAAAACCGCAACCACCAACGAGGCTTGGTTGCGGAGATATAGGGTTTTAAAGACATTTTGATTTTTAAAGTTTTTAACGATGCCGGCATCGCAAGTTTTGTCAAAAAGTGATGAAAAATTTTTTTGCGGAGATTTAAAAAATGGCGTACATGGATGGAAAGGTCTCTTTACTCTCAGTTTAACGGTGAAAACCGCAACCACCAACGAGGCTTGGTTGCGGAGATATAGGGTTTTAAAGACATTTTGATTTTTAAAGTTTTTAACGATGCCGGCATCGCAAGTTTTGTCAAAAAGTGATGAAAAATTTTTTTGCGGAGATTTAAAAAATGGCGTACATGGATGGAAAGGTCTCTTTACTCTCAGTTTAACGGTGAAAACCGCAACCACCAACGAGGCTTGGTTGCGGAGATATAGGGTTTTAAAGACATTTTGATTTTTAAAGTTTTTAACGATGCCGGCATCGCAAGTTTTGTCAAAAAGTGATGAAAAATTTTTTTGCGGAGATTTAAAAAATGGCGTACATGGATGGAAAGGTCTCTTTACTCTCAGTTTAACGGTGAAAACCGCAACCACCAACGAGGCTTGGTTGCGGAGATATAGGGTTTTAAAGACATTTTGATTTTTAAAGTTTTTAACGATGCCGGCATCGCAAGTTTTGTCAAAAAGTGATGAAAAATTTTTTGCGGAGATTTAAAAAATGGCGTACATGGATGGAAAGGTCTCTTTACTCTCAGTTTAACGGTGAAAACCGCAACCACCAACGAGGCTTGGTTGCGGAGATATAGGGTTTTAAAGACATTTTGATTTTTAAAGTTTTTAACGATGCCGGCATCGCAAGTTTTGTCAAAAAGTGATGAAAAATTTTTTTGCGGAGATTTAAAAAATGGCGTACATGGATGGAAAGGTCTCTTTACTCTCAGTTTAACGGTGAAAACCGCAACCACCAACGAGGCTTGGTTGCGGAGATATAGGGTTTTAAAGACATTTTGATTTTTAAAGTTTTTAACGATGCCGGCATCGCAAGTTTTGTCAAAAAGTGATGAAAAATTTTTTTGCGGAGATTTAAAAAATGGCGTACATGGATGGAAAGGTCTCTTTACTCTCAGTTTAACGGTGAAAACCGCAACCACCAACGAGGCTTGGTTGCGGAGATATAGGGTTTTAAAGACATTTTGATTTTTAAAGTTTTTAACGATGCCGGCATCGCAAGTTTTGTCAAAAAGTGATGAAAAATTTTTTTGCGGAGATTTAAAAAATGGCGTACATGAATGGAAAGGTCTCTTTACTCTCAGTTTAACGGTGAAAACCGCAACCACCAACGAGGCTTGGTTGCGGAGATATAGGGTTTTAAAGACATTTTGATTTTTAAAGTTTTTAACGATGCCGGCATCGCAAGTTTTGTCAAAAAGTGATGACAAATTTTTTTGCGGAGATTTAAAAAATGGCGTACATGGATGGAAAGGTCTCTTTACCTCAGTTTTAACGGTGAAAACCGCAAACCACCAACGAGGCTTGGTTGCGGAGATATAGGGTTTTAAAGACATTTTGATTTTTAAAGTTTTTAACGATGCCGGCATCGCAGTTTTGTCAAAAGTGATGAAAAATTTTTTTGCGGAGATTTTAAAAAATGGCGTACATGAATGGAAAGGTCTCTTTACTCTCAGTTTAACGGTGAAAACCGCAACCACCAACGAGGCTTGGTTGCGGAGATATAGGGTTTTAAAGACATTTTGATTTTTAAAGTTTTTAACGATGCCGGCATCGCAAGTTTTGTCAAAAAGTGATGAAAAATTTTTTTGCGGAGATTTAAAAAATGGCGTACATGGATGGAAAGGTCTCTTTACTCTCAGTTTAACGGTGAAAACCGCAACCACCAACGAGGCTTGGTTGCGGAGATATAGGGTTTTAAAGACATTTTGATTTTTAAAGTTTTTAACGATGCCGGCATCGCAAGTTTTGTCAAAAAGTGATGAAAAATTTTTTTGCGGAGATTTAAAAAATGGCGTACATGGATGGAAAGGTCTCTTTACTCTCAGTTTAACGGTGAAAACCGCAACCACCAACGAGGCTTGGTTGCGGAGATATAGGGTTTTAAAGACATTTTGATTTTTAAAGTTTTTAACGATGCCGGCATCGCAAGTTTTGTCAAAAAGTGATGAAAAATTTTTTTGCGGAGATTTAAAAAATGGCGTACATGGATGGAAAGGTCTCTTTACTCTCAGTTTAACGGTGAAAACCGCAACCACCAACGAGGCTTGGTTGCGGAGATATAGGGTTTTAAAGACATTTTGATTTTTAAAGTTTTTAACGATGCCGGCATCGCAAGTTTTGTCAAAAAGTGATGAAAAATTTTTTTGCGGAGATTTAAAAAATGGCGTACATGGATGGAAAGGTCTCTTTACTCTCAGTTTAACGGTGAAAACCGCAACCACCAACGAGGCTTGGTTGCGGAGATATAGGGTTTTAAAGACATTTTGATTTTTAAAGTTTTTAACGATGCCGGCATCGCAAGTTTTGTCAAAAAGTGATGAAAAATTTTTTTGCGGAGATTTAAAAATGGCGTACATGGATGGAAAGGTCTCTTTACTCTCAGTTTAACGGTGAAAACCGCAACCACCAACGAGGCTTGGTTGCGGAGATATAGGGTTTTAAAGACATTTTGATTTTTAAAGTTTTTAACGATGCCGGCATCGCAAGTTTTGTCAAAAAGTGATGAAAAATTTTTTTGCGGAGATTTAAAAAATGGCGTACATGGATGGAAAGGTCTCTTTACTCTCAGTTTAACGGTGAAAACCGCAACCACCAACGAGGCTTGGTTGCGGAGATATAGGGTTTTAAAGACATTTTGATTTTTAAAGTTTTTAACGATGCCGGCATCGCAAGTTTTGTCAAAAAGTGATGAAAAATTTTTTTGCGGAGATTTAAAAAATGGCGTACATGGATGGAAAGGTCTCTTTACTCTCAGTTTAACGGTGAAAACCGCAACCACCAACGAGGCTTGGTTGCGGAGATATAGGGTTTTAAAGACATTTTGATTTTTAAAGTTTTTAACGATGCCGGCAACGCAAGTTTTGTCAATAAGTGATGAAAAATTTTTTTGCGGAGATTTAAAAAATGGCGTACATGGATGGAAAGGTCTCTTTACTCTCAGTTTAACGGTGAAAACCGCAACCACCAACGAGGCTTGGTTGCGGAGATATAGGGTTTTAAAGACATTTTGATTTTTAAAGTTTTTAACGATGCCGGCATCGCAAGTTTTGTCAAAAAGTGATGAAAAATTTTTTTGCGGAGATTTAAAAAATGGCGTACATGGATGGAAAGGTCTCTTTACTCTCAGTTTAACGGTGAAAACCGCAACCACCAACGAGGCTTGGTTGCGGAGATATAGGGTTTTAAAGACATTTTGATTTTTAAAGTTTTTAACGATGCCGGCATCGCAAGTTTTGTCAAAAAGTGATGAAAAATTTTTTTGCGGAGATTTAAAAAATGGCGTACATGGATGGAAAGGTCTCTTTACTCTCAGTTTAACGGTGAAAACCGCAACCACCAACGAGGCTTGGTTGCGAGGATATAGGGTTTTAAAGACATTTTGATTTTTAAAGTTTTTAACGATGCCGGCATCGCAAGTTTTGTCAAAAAGTGATGAAAAATTTTTTTGTGAAGATTTAAAAAATGGCGTACATGGATGGAAAGGTCTCTTTACTCTCAGTTTAACGGTGAAAACCGCAACCACCAACGAGGCTTGGTTGCGGAGATATAGGGTTTTAAAGACATTTTGATTTTTAAAGTTTTTAACGATGCCGGCATCGCAAGTTTTGTCAAAAAGTGATGAAAAATTTTTTTTGCGGAGATTTAAAAAATGGCGTACATGGATGGAAAGGTCTCTTTACTCTCAGTTTAACGGTGAAAACCGCAACCACCAACGAGGCTTGGTTGCGGAGATATAGGGTTTTAAAGACATTTTGATTTTTAAAGTTTTTAACGATGCCGGCATCGCAAGTTTTGTCAAAAAGTGATGAAAATTTTTTTTGCGGAGATTTAAAAAATGGCGTACATGGATGGAAAGGTCTCTTTACTCTCAGTTTAACGGTGAAAACCGCAACCACCAACGAGGCTTGGTTGCGGAGATATAGGGTTTTAAAGACATTTTGATTTTTAAAGTTTTTAACGATGCCGGCATCGCAAGTTTTGTCAAAAAGTGATGAAAAATTTTTTTGCGGAGATTTAAAAAATGGCGTACATGGATGGAAAGGTCTCTTTACTCTCAGTTTAACGGTGAAAACTGCAACCACCAACGAGGCTTGGTTGCGGAGATATAGGGTTTTAAAGACATTTTGATTTTTAAAGTTTTTAACGATGCCGGCATCGCAAGTTTTGTCAAAAAGTGATGAAAAATTTTTTTGCGGAGATTTAAAAAATGGCGTACATGGATGGAAAGGTCTCTTTACTCTCAGTTTAACGGTGAAAACCGCAACCACCAACGAGGCTTGGTTGCGGAGATATAGGGTTTTAAAGACATTTTGATTTTTAAAGTTTTTAACGATGCCGGCAACGCAAGTTTTGTCAAAAAGTGATGAAAATTTTTTTTGCGGAGATTTAAAAAATGGCGTACATGGATGGAAAGGTCTCTTTACTCTCAGTTTAACGGTGAAAACCGCAACCACCAACGAGGCTTGGTTGCGGAGATATAGGGTTTTAAAGACATTTTGATTTTTAAAGTTTTTAACGATGCCGGCATCGCAAGTTTTGTCAAAAAGTGATGAAAAATTTTTTTGCGGAGATTTAAAAAATGGCGTACATGGATGGAAAGGTCTCTTTACTCTCAGTTTAACGGTGAAAACCGCAACCACCAACGAGGCTTGGTTGCGGAGATATAGGGTTTTAAAGACATTTTGATTTTTAAAGTTTTTAACGATGCCGGCAACGCAAGTTTTGTCAAAAAGTGATGAAAAATTTTTTTGCGGAGATTTAAAAAATGGCGTACATGGATGGAAAGGTCTCTTTACTCTCAGTTTAACGGTGAAAACCGCAACCACCAACGAGGCTTGGTTGCGGAGATATAGGGTTTTAAAGACATTTTGATTTTTAAAGTTTTTAACGATGCCGGCATCGCAAGTTTTGTCAAAAAGTGATGAAAAATTTTTTTGCGGAGATTTAAAAAATGGCGTACATGGATGGAAAGGTCTCTTTACTCTCAGTTTAACGGTGAAAACCGCAACCACCAACGAGGCTTGGTTGCGGAGATATAGGGTTTTAAAGACATTTTGATTTTTAAAGTTTTTAACGATGCCGGCAACGCAAGTTTTGTCAAAAAGTGATGAAAAATTTTTTTGCGGAGATTTAAAAAATGGCGTACATGGATGGAAAGGTCTCTTTACTCTCAGTTTAACGGTGAAAACCGCAACCACCAACGAGGCTTGGTTGCGGAGATATAGGGTTTTAAAGACATTTTGATTTTTAAAGTTTTTAACGATGCCGGCATCGCAAGTTTTGTCAAAAAGTGATGAAAAATTTTTTTGCGGAGATTTAAAAAATGGCGTACATGGATGGAAAGGTCTCTTTACTCTCAGTTTAACGGTGAAAACCGCAACCACCAACGAGGCTTGGTTGCGGAGATATAGGGTTTTAAAGACATTTTGATTTTTAAAGTTTTTAACGATGCCGGCATCGCAAGTTTTGTCAAAAAGTGATGAAAAATTTTTTTGCGGAGATTTAAAAAATGGCGTACATGGATGGAAAGGTCTCTTTACTCTCAGTTTAACGGTGAAAACCGCAACCACCAACGAGGCTTGGTTGCGGAGATATAGGGTTTTAAAGACATTTTGATTTTTAAAGTTTTTAACGATGCCGGCATCGCAAGTTTTGTCAAAAAGTGATGAAAAATTTTTTTGCGGAGATTTAAAAAATGGCGTACATGGATGGAAAGGTCTCTTTACTCTCAGTTTAACGGTGAAAACCGCAACCACCAACGAGGCTTGGTTGCGGAGATATAGGGTTTTAAAGACATTTTGATTTTTAAAGTTTTTAACGATGCCGGCATCGCAAGTTTTGTCAAAAAGTGATGAAAAATTTTTTTGCGGAGATTTAAAAAATGGCGTACATGGATGGAAAGGTCTCTTTACTCTCAGTTTAACGGTGAAAACCGCAACCACCAACGAGGCTTGGTTGCGGAGATATAGGGTTTTAAAGACATTTTGATTTTTAAAGTTTTTAACGATGCCGGCATCGCAAGTTTTGTCAAAAAGTGATGAAAAATTTTTTTGCGGAGATTTAAAAAATGGCGTACATGGATGGAAAGGTCTCTTTACTCTCAGTTTAACGGTGAAAACCGCAACCACCGACGAGGCTTGGTTGCGGAGATATAGGGTTTTAAAGACATTTTGATTTTTAAAGTTTTTAACGATGCCGGCAACGCAAGTTTTGTCAAAAAGTGATGAAAAATTTTTTTGCGGAGATTTAAAAAATGGCGTACATGGATGGAAAGGTCTCTTTACTCTCAGTTTAACGGTGAAAACCGCAACCACCAACGAGGCTTGGTTGCGGAGATATAGGGTTTTAAAGACATTTTGATTTTTAAAGTTTTTAACGATGCCGGCATCGCAAGTTTTGTCAAAAAGTGATGAAAAATTTTTTTGCGGAGATTTAAAAAATGGCGTACATGGATGGAAAGGTCTCTTTACTCTCAGTTTAACGGTGAAAACCGCAACCACCAACGAGGCTTGGTTGCGGAGATATAGGGTTTTAAAGACATTTTGATTTTTAAAGTTTTTAACGATGCCGGCAACGCAAGTTTTGTCAAAAAGTGATGAAAAATTTTTTTGCGGAGATTTTAAAAAATGGCGTACATGGATGGAAAGGTCTCTTTACTCTCAGTTTAACGGTGAAAACCGCAACCACCAACGAGGCTTGGTTGCGGAGATATAGGGTTTTAAAGACATTTTGATTTTTAAAGTTTTTAACGATGCCGGCATCGCAAGTTTTGTCAAAAAGTGATGAAAATTTTTTTTGCGGAGATTTAAAAAATGGCGTACATGGATGGAAAGGTCTCTTTACTCTCAGTTTAACGGTGAAAACCGCAACCACCAACGAGGCTTGGTTGCGGAGATATAGGGTTTTAAAGACATTTTGATTTTTAAAGTTTTTAACGATGCCGGCATCGCAAGTTTTGTCAAAAAGTGATGAAAAATTTTTTTGCGGAGATTTAAAAAATGGCGTACATGGATGGAAAGGTCTCTTTACTCTCAGTTTAACGGTGAAAACCGCAACCACCAACGAGGCTTGGTTGCGGAGATATAGGGTTTTAAAGACATTTTGATTTTTAAAGCTTTTAACGATGCAAGTTTTGTCAAAAAGTAATGAAAAATTTTTTTGCGGAGATTTAAAAAATGGCGTACATGGATGGAAAGGTCTCTTTACTCTCAGTTTAACGGTGAAAACCGCAACCACCAACGAGGCTTGGTTGCGGAGATATAGGGTTTTAAAGACATTTTGATTTTTAAAGTTTTTAACGATGCCGGCATCGCAAGTTTTGTCAAAAAGTGATGAAAATTTTTTTTGCGGAGATTTAAAAAATGGCGTACATGGATGGAAAGGTCTCTTTACTCTCAGTTTAACGGTGAAAACCGCAACCACCAACGAGGCTTGGTTGCGGAGATATAGGGTTTTAAAGACATTTTGAATTTTAAAGTTTTTAACGATGCCGGCAACGCAAGTTTTGTCAAAAAGTGATGAAAAATTTTTTTGCGGAGATTTAAAAAATGGCGTACATGGATGGAAAGGTCTCTTTACTCTCAGTTTAACGGTGAAAACCGCAACCACCAACGAGGCTTGGTTGCGGAGATATAGGGTTTTAAAGACATTTTGATTTTTAAAGTTTTTAACGATGCCGGCATCGCAAGTTTTGTCAAAAAGTGATGAAAAATTTTTTTGCGGAGATTTAAAAAATGGCGTACATGGATGGAAAGGTCTCTTTACTCTCAGTTTAACGGTGAAAACCGCAACCACCAGCGAGGCTTAGTTGCGGAGATATAGGGTTTTGAAGACATTTTGATTTTTAAAGTTTTTAACGATGCCGGCATCGCAAGTTTTGTCAAAAAGTGATGAAAAATTTTTTTGCGGAGATTTAAAAAATGGCGTACATGGATGGAAAGGTCTCTTTACTCTCAGTTAAACGGTGAAAACCGCAACCACCAACGAGGCTTGGTTGCGGAGATATAGGGTTTTGAAGACATTTTGATTTTTAAAGTTTTTAACGATGCCGGCATCGCAAGTTTTGTCAAAAAGTGATGAAAAATTTTTTTGCGGAGATTTAAAAAATGGCGTACATGGATGGAAAGGTCTCTTTACTCTCAGTTAAACGGTGAAAACCGCAACCACCAACGAGGCTTGGTTGCGGAGATATAGGGTTTTAAAGACATTTTGATTTTTAAAGTTTTTAACGATGCCGGCATCGCAAGTTTTGTCAAAAAGTGATGAAAAATTTTTTTGCGGAGATTTAAAAAATGGCGTACATGGATGGAAAGGTCTCTTTACTCTCAGTTTAATGGTGAAAACCGCAACCACCAACGAGGCTTGGTTGCGGAGATATAGGGTTTTGAAGACATTTTGATTTTTAAAGTTTTTAACGATGCCGGCATCGCAAGTTTTGTCAAAAAGTGATTAAAAATTTTTTTGCGGAGATTTAAAAAATGGCGTACATGGATGGAAAGGTCTCTTTACTCTCAGTTAAACGGTGAAAACCGCAACCACCAACGAGGCTTGGTTGCGGAGATATAGGGTTTTAAAGACATTTTGATTTTTAAAGTTTTTAACGATGCCGGCATCGCAAGTTTTGTCAAAAAGTGATTAAAAATTTTTTTGCGGAGATTTAAAAAATGGCGTACATGGATGGAAAGGTCTCTTTACTCTCAGTTAAACGGTGAAAACCGCAACCACCAACGAGGCTTGGTTGCGGAGATATAGGGTTTTGAAGACATTTTGATTTTTAAAGTTTTTAACGATGCCGGCATCGCAAGTTTTGTCAAAAAGTGATTAAAAATTTTTTTGCGGAGATTTAAAAAATGGCGTACATGGATGGAAAGGTCTCTTTACTCTCAGTTAAACGGTGAAAACCGCAACCACCAACGAGGCTTGGTTGCGGAGATATAGGGTTTTAAAGACATTTTGATTTTTAAAGTTTTTAACGATGCCGGCATCGCAAGTTTTGTCAAAAAGTGATGAAAAATTTTTTTGCGGAGATTTAAAAAATGGCGTACATGGATGGAAAGGTCTCTTTACTCTCAGTTTTATGGTGAAAACCGCAACCACCAACGAGGCTTGGTTGCGGAGATATAGGGTTTTGAAGACATTTTGATTTTTAAAGTTTTTAACGATGCCGGCATCGCAAGTTTTGTCAAAAAGTGATGAAAAATTTTTTTGCGGAGATTTAAAAAATGGCGTACATGGATTGAAAGGTCTCTTTACTCTCAGCTAAACGGTGAAAACCGCAACCACCAACGAGGCTTGGTTGCGGAGATATAGGGTTTTAAAGACATTTTGATTTTTAAAGTTTTTAACGATGCCGGCATCGCAAGTTTTGTCAAAAAGTGATGAAAAATTTTTTTGCGGAGATTTAAAAAATGGCGTACATGGATGGAAAGGTCTCTTTACTCTCAGTTTAACGGTGAAAACCGCAACCACCAGCGAGGCTTAGTTGCGGAGATATAGGGTTTTGAAGACATTTTGATTTTTAAAGTTTTTAACGATGCCGGCATCGCAAGTTTTGTCAAAAAGTGATGAAAAATTTTTTTGCGGAGATTTAAAAAATGGCGTACATGGATGGAAAAGTCTCTTTACTCTCAGTTAAACGGTGAAAACCGCAACCACCAACGAGGCTTGGTTGTGGAGATATAGGGTTTTAAAGACATTTTGATTTTTAAAGTTTTTAACGATGCCGGCATCGCAAGTTTTGTCAAAAAGTGATGAAAAATTTTTTTGCGGAGATTTAAAAAATGGCGTACATGGATGGAAAGGTCTCTTTACTCTCAGTTTAATGGTGAAAACCGCAACCACCAACGAGGCTTGGTTGCGGAGATATAGGGTTTTGAAGACATTTTGATTTTTAAAGTTTTTAACGATGCCGGCATCGCAAGTTTTGTCAAAAAGTGATGAAAAATTTTTTTGCGGAGATTTAAAAAATGGCGTACATGGATGGAAAGGTCTCTTTACTCTCAGTTAAACGGTGAAAACCGCAACCACCAACGAGGCTTGGTTGCGGAGATATAGGGTTTTGAAGACATTTTGATTTTTAAAGTTTTTAACGATGCCGGCATCGCAAGTTTTGTCAAAAAGTGATGAAAAATGTTTTTGCAGAGATTTAAAAAATGGCGTACATGGATGGAAAGGTCTCTTTACTCTCAGTTTAACGGTGAAAACCGCAACCACCAACGAGGCTTGGTTGCGGAGATATAGGGTTTTGAAGACATTTTGATTTTTAAAGTTTTTAACGATGCCGGCATCGCAAGTTTTGTCAAAAAGTGATGAAAATTTTTTTTGCGGAGATTTAAAAAATGGCGTACATGGATGGAAAGGTCTCTTTACTCTCAGTTTAACGGTGAAAACCGCAACCACCAGCGAGGCTTAGTTGCGGAGATATAGGGTTTTGAAGACATTTTGATTTTTAAAGTTTTTAACGATGCCGGCATCGCAAGTTTTGTCAAAAAGTGATGAAAAATTTTTTTGCGGAGATTTAAAAAATGGCGTACATGGATGGAACGGTCTCTTTACTCTCAGTTAAACGGTGAAAACCGCAACCACCAACGAGGCTTGGTTGCGGAGATATAGGGTTTTAAAGACATTTTGATTTTTAAAGTTTTTAACGATGCCGGCATCGCAAGTTTTGTCAAAAAGTGATGAAAAATTTTTTTGCGGAGATTTAAAAAATGGCGTACATGGATGGAAAGGTCTCTTTACTCTCAGTTTTATGGTGAAAACCGCAACCACCAACGAGGCTTGGTTGCGGAGATATAGGGTTTTGAAGACATTTTGATTTTTAAAGTTTTTAACGATGCCGGCATCGCAAGTTTTGTCAAAAAGTGATGAAAAATTTTTTTGCGGAGATTTAAAAAATGGCGTACATGGATGGAAAGGTCTCTTTACTCTCAGTTTAATGGTGAAAACCGCAACCACCAACGAGGCTTAGTTGCGGAGATATAGGGTTTTGAAGACATTTTGATTTTTAAAGTTTTTAACGATGCCGGCATCGCAAGTTTTGTCAAAAAGTGATGAAAAATTTTTTTGCGGAGATTTAAAAAATGGCGTACATGGATGGAAAGGTCTCTTTACTCTCAGTTAAACGGTGAAAACCGCAACCACCAACGAGGCTTGGTTGCGGAGATATAGGGTTTTAAAGACATTTTGATTTTTAAAGTTTTTAACGATGCCGGCATCGCAAGTTTTGTCAAAAAGTGATGAAAAATTTTTTTGCGGAGATTTAAAAAATGGCGTACATGGATGGAAAGGTCTCTTTACTCTCAGTTTAATGGTGAAAACCGCAACCACCAACGAGGCTTAGTTGCGGAGATATAGGGTTTTGAAGACATTTTGATTTTTAAAGTTTTTAACGATGCCGGCATCGCAAGTTTTGTCAAAAAGTGATGAAAAATTTTTTTGCGGAGATTTAAAAAATGGCGTACATGGATGGAAAGGTCTCTTTACTCTCAGTTAAACGGTGAAAACCGCAACCACCAACGAGGCTTGGTTGCGGAGATATAGGGTTTTAAAGACATTTTGATTTTTAAAGTTTTTAACGATGCCGGCATCGCAAGTTTTGTCAAAAAGTGATGAAAAATTTTTTTGCGGAGATTTAAAAAATGGCGTACATGGATGGAAAGGTCTCTTTACTCTCAGTTAAACGGTGAAAACCGCAACCACCAACGAGGCTTGGTTGCGGAGATATAGGGTTTTAAAGACATTTTGATTTTTAAAGTTTTTAACGATGCCGGCATCGCAAGTTTTGTCAAAAAGTGATGAAAATTTTTTTTGCGGAGATTTAAAAAATGGCGTACATGGATGGAAAGGTCTCTTTACTCTCAGTTAAACGGTGAAAACCGCAACCACCAACGAGGCTTGATTGCGGAGATATAGGGTTTTAAAGACATTTTGAATTTTAAAGTTTTTAACGATGCCGGCATCGCAAGTTTTGTCAAAAAGTGATGAAAATTTTTTTTGCGGAGATTTAAAAAATGGCGTACATGGATGGAAAGGTCTCTTTACTCTCAGTTTAACGGTGAAAACCGCAACCACCAACGAGGCTTGGTTGCGGAGATATAGGGTTTTAAAGACATTTTGATGTTTAAAGTTTTTAACGATGCCGGCATCGCAAGTTTTGTCAAAAAGTGAACGGTGAAAACCGCAACCACCAACGAGGCTTGGTTGCGGAGATATAGGGTTTTGAAGACATTTTGATTTTTAAAGTTTTTAACGATGCCGGCATCGCAAGTTTTGTCAAAAAGTGATGAAAAATTTTTTTGCGGAGATTTAAAAAATGGCGTACATGGATGGAAAGGTCTCTTTACTCTCAGTTTAACGGTGAAAACCGCAACCACCAACGAGGCTTGCTTGCGGAGATATAGGGTTTTGAAGACATTTTGATTTTTAAAGTTTTTAACGATGCCGGCATCGCAAGTTTTGTCAAAAAGTGATGAAAAATTTTTTTGCGGAGATTTAAAAAATGGCGTACATGGATGGAAAGGTCTCTTTACTCTCAGTTAAACGGTGAAAACCGCAACCACCAACGAGGCTTGGTTGCGGAGATATAGGGTTTTAAAGACATTTTGATTTTTAAAGTTTTTAACGATGGATGGAAAGGTCTCTTTACTCTCAGTTTAACGGTGAAAACCGCAACCACCAACGAGGCTTGGTTGCGGAGATATAGGGTTTTGAAGACATTTTGATTTTTAAAGTTTTTAACGATGCCGGCATCGCAAGTTTTGTCAAAAAGTGATGAAAAATTTTTTTGCGGAGATTTAAAAATGGCGTACATGGATGGAAAGGTCTCTTTACTCTCAGTTTAACGGTGAAAACCGCAACCACCAACGAGGCTTGGTTGCGGAGATATAGGGTTTTTAACGATGCCGGCATCGCAAGTTTTGTCAAAAAGTGATGAAAAATTTTTTTGCGGAGATTTAAAAAATGGCGTACATGGATGGAAAGGTCTCTTTACTCTCAGTTTAACGGTGAAAACCGCAACCACCAACGAGGCTTGCTTGCGGAGATATAGGGTTTTGAAGACATTTTGATTTTTAAAGTTTTTAACGATGCCGGCATCGCAAGTTTTGTCAAAAAGTGATGAAAAATTTTTTTGCGGAGATTTAAAAAATGGCGTACATGGATGGAAAGGTCTCTTTACTCTCAGTTAAACGGTGAAAACCGCAACCACCAACGAGGCTTGGTTGCGGAGATATAGGGTTTTAAAGACATTTTGATTTTTAAAGTTTTTAACGATGGATGGAAAGGTCTCTTTACTCTCAGTTTAACGGTGAAAACCGCAACCACCAACGAGGCTTGGTTGCGGAGATATAGGGTTTTGAAGACATTTTGATTTTTAAAGTTTTTAACGATGCCGGCATCGCAAGTTTTGTCAAAAAGTGATGAAAAATTTTTTTGCGGAGATTTAAAAAATGGCGTACATGGATGGAAAGGTCTCTTTACTCTCAGTTAAACGGTGAAAACCGCAACCACCAACGAGGCTTGGTTGCGGAGATATAGGGTTTTAAAGACATTTTGATTTTTAAAGTTTTTAACGATGGATGGAAAGGTCTCTTTACTCTCAGTTTAACGGTGAAAACCGCAACCACCAACGAGGCTTGGTTGCGGAGATATAGGGTTTTGAAGACATTTTGATTTTTAAAGTTTTTAACGATGCCGGCATCGCAAGTTTTGTCAAAAAGTGATGAAAAATTTTTTTGCGGAGATTTAAAAATGGCGTACATGGATGGAAAGGTCTCTTTACTCTCAGTTTAACGGTGAAAACCGCAACCACCAACGAGGCTTGGTTGCGGAGATATAGGGTTTTTAACGATGCCGGCATCGCAAGTTTTGTCAAAAAGTGATGAAAAATTTTTTTGCGGAGATTTAAAAAATGGCGTACATGGATGGAAAGGTCTCTTTACTCTCAGTTTAACGGTGAAAACCGCAACCACCAACGAGGCTTGCTTGCGGAGATATAGGGTTTTGAAGACATTTTGATTTTTAAAGTTTTTAACGATGCCGGCATCGCAAGTTTTGTCAAAAAGTGATGAAAAATTTTTTTGCGGAGATTTAAAAAATGGCGTACATGGATGGAAAGGTCTCTTTACTCTCAGTTTAACGGTGAAAACCGCAACCACCAACGAGGCTTGGTTGCGGAGATATAGGGTTTTAAAGACATTTTGATTTTTAAAGTTTTTAACGATGCCGGCATCGCAAGTTTTGTCAAAAAGTGATGAAAAATTTTTTTGCGGAGATTTAAAAAATGGCGTACATGGATGGAAAGGTCTCTTTACTCTCAGTTTAATGGTGAAAACCGCAACCACCAACGAGGCTTGGTTGCGGAGATATAGGGTTTTGAAGACATTTTGATTTTTAAAGTTTTTAACGATGCCGGCATCGCAAGTTTTGTCAAAAAGTGATGAAAAATTTTTTTGCGGAGATTTAAAAAATGGCGTACATGGATGGAAAGGTCTCTTTACTCTCAGTTAAACGGTGAAAACCGCAACCACCAACGAGGCTTGGTTGCGGAGATATAGGGTTTTGAAGACATTTTGATTTTTAAAGTTTTTAACGATGCCGGCATCGCAAGTTTTGTCAAAAAGTGATGAAAAATTTTTTTGCGGAGATTTAAAAAATGGCGTATATGGATGGAAAGGTCTCTTTACTCTCAGTTAAACGGTGAAAACCGCAACCACCAACGAGGCTTGGTTGCGGAGATATAGGGTTTTAAAGACATTTTGATTTTTAAAGTTTTTAACGATGCCGGCATCGCAAGTTTTGTCAAAAAGTGATGAAAAATTTTTTTGCGGAGATTTAAAAAATAGCGTACATGGATGGAAAGGTCTCTTTACTCTCAGTTTAACGGTGAAAACCGCAACCACCAACGAGGCTTGGTTGCGGAGATATAGGGTTTTAAAGACATTTTGATTTTTAAAGTTTTTAACGATGCCGGCATCGCAAGTTTTGTCAAAAAGTGATGAAAAATTTTTTTGCGGAGATTTAAAAAATGGCGTACATGGATGGAAAGGTCTCTTTACTCTCAGTTTAACGGTGAAAACCGCAACCACCAACGAGGCTTGGTTGCGGAGATATAGGGTTTTGAAGACATTTTGATTTTTAAAGTTTTTAACGATGCCGGCATCGCAAGTTTTGTCAAAAAGTGATGAAAAATTTTTTTGCGGAGATTTAAAAAATGGCGTACATGGATGGAAAGGTCTCTTTACTCTCAGTTTAACGGTGAAAACCGCAACCACCAACGAGGCTCGGTTGCGGAGATATAGGGTTTTAAAGACATTTTGATTTTTAAAGTTTTTAACGATGCCGGCATCGCAAGTTTTGTCAAAAAGTGATGAAAAATTTTTTTGCGGAGATTTAAAAAATGGCGTACATGGATGGAAAGGTCTCTTTACTCTCAGTTTAACGGTGAAAACCGCAACCACCAACGAGGCTCGGTTGCGGAGATATAGGGTTTTAAAGACATTTTGATTTTTAAAGTTTTTAACGATGCCGGCATCGCAAGTTTTGTCAAAAAGTGATGAAAAATTTTTTTGCGGAGATTTAAAAAATGGCGTACATGGATGGAAAGGTCTCTTTACTCTCAGTTTAACGGTGAAAACCGCAACCACCAACGAGGCTTGGTTGCGGAGATATAGGGTTTTGAAGACATTTTGATTTTTAAAGTTTTTAACGATGCCGGCATCGCAAGTTTTGTCAAAAAGTGATGAAAAATTTTTTTGCGGAGATTTAAAAAATGGCGTACATGGATGGAAAGGTCTCTTTACTCTCAGTTTAACGGTGAAAACCGCAACCACCAACGAGGCTCGGTTGCGGAGATATAGGGTTTTAAAGACATTTTGATTTTTAAAGTTTTTAACGATGCCGGCATCGCAAGTTTTGTCAAAAAGTGATGAAAAATTTTTTTGCGGAGATTTAAAAAATGGCGTACATGGATGGAAAGGTCTCTTTACTCTCAGTTTAACGGTGAAAACCGCAACCACCAACGAGGCTCGGTTGCGGAGATATAGGGTTTTAAAGACATTTTGATTTTTAAAGTTTTTAACGATGCCGGCATCGCAAGTTTTGTCAAAAAGTGATGAAAAATTTTTTTGCGGAGATTTAAAAAATGGCGTACATGGATGGAAAGGTCTCTTTACTCTCAGTTAAACGGTGAAAATCGCAACCACCAACGAGGCTTGGTTGCGGAGATATAGGGTTTTAAAGACATTTTGATTTTTAAAGTTTTTAACGATGCCGGCATCGCAAGTTTTGTCAAAAAGTGATGAAACATTTTTTTGCGGAGGCTTGGTTGCGGAGATATAGCGTTTTAAAGACATTTTGATTTTTAAAGTTTTTAACGATGCCGGCATCGCAAGTTTTGTCAAAAAGTGATGAAAAATTTTTTTGCGGAGATTTAAAAAATGGCGTACATGGATGGAAAGGTCTCTTTACTCTCAGTTAAACGGTGAAAACCGCAACCACCAACGAGGCTTGGTTGCGGAGATATAGGGTTTTAAAGACATTTTGATTTTTAAAGTTTTTAACGATGCCGGCATCGCAAGTTTTGTCAAAAAGTGATGAAAAATTTTTTTGCGGAGATTTAAAAAATGGCGTACATGGATGGAAAGGTCTCTTTACTCTCAGTTTAACGGTGAAAACCGCAACCACCAACGAGGCTTGCTTGCGGAGATATAGGGTTTTGAAGACATTTTGATTTTTAAAGTTTTTAACGATGCCGGCATCGCAAGTTTTGTCAAAAAGTGATGAAAAATTTTTTTGCGGAGATTTAAAAAATGGCGTACATGGATGGAAAGGTCTCTTTACTCTCAGTTAAACGGTGAAAACCGCAACCACCAACGAGGCTTAGTTGCGGAGATATAGGGTTTTAAAGACATTTTGATTTTTAAAGTTTTTAACGATGCCGGCATCGCAAGTTTTGTCAAAAAGTGATGAAAAATTTTTTTGCGGAGATTTAAAAAATGGCGTACATGGATGGAAAGGTCTCTTTACTCTCAGTTTAACGGTGAAAACCGCAACCACCAACGAGGCTTGGTTGCGGAGATATAGGGTTTTGAAGACATTTTGATTTTTAAAGTTTTTAACGATGCCGGCATCGCAAGTTTTGTCAAAAAGTGATGAAAAATTTTTTTGCGGAGATTTAAAAAATGGCGTACATGGATGGAAAGGTCTCTTTACTCTCAGTTTAACGGTGAAAACCGCAACCACCAACGAGGCTTGGTTGCGGAGATATAGGGTTTTAAAGACATTTTGATTTTTAAAGTTTTTAACGATGCCGGCATCGCAAGTTTTGTCAAAAAGTGATGAAAAATTTTTTTGCGGAGATTTAAAAAATGGCGTACATGGATGGAAAGGTCTCTTTACTCTCAGTTTAACGGTGAAAACCGCAACCACCAACGAGGCTCGGTTGCGGAGATATAGGGTTTTAAAGACATTTTGATTTTTAAAGTTTTTAACGATGCCAGTTTTGTCAAAAAGTGATGAAAAATTTTTTTGCGGAGATTTAAAAAATGGCGTACATGGATGGAAAGGTCTCTTTACTCTCAGTTTAACGGTGAAAACCGCAACCACCAACGAGGCTTGGTTGCGGAGATATAGGGTTTTGAAGACATTTTGATTTTTAAAGTTTTTAACGATGCCGGCATCGCAAGTTTTGTCAAAAAGTGATGAAAAATTTTTTTGCGGAGATTTAAAAAATGGCGTACATGGATGGAAAGGTCTCTTTACTCTCAGTTAAACTGTGAAAACCGCAACCACCAACGAGGCTTGGTTGCGGAGATATAGGGTTTTAAAGACATTTTGATTTTTAAAGTTTTTAACGATGCCGGCATCGCAAGTTTTGTCAAAAAGTGATGAAAAATTTTTTTGCGGAGATTTAAAAAATGGCGTACATGGATGGAAAGGTCTCTTTACTCTCAGTTTAACGGTGAAAACCGCAACCACCAACGAGGCTTGGTTGCGGAGATATAGGGTTTTGAAGACATTTTGATTTTTAAAGTTTTTAACGATGCCGGCATCGCAAGTTTTGTCAAAAAGTGATGAAAAATTTTTTTGCGGAGATTTAAAAAATGGCGTACATGGATGGAAAGGTCTCTTTACTCTCAGTTAAACTGTGAAAACCGCAACCACCAACGAGGCTTGGTTGCGGAGATATAGGGTTTTGAAGACATTTTGATTTTTAAAGTTTTTAACGATGCCGGCATCGCAAGTTTTGTCAAAAAGTGATGAAAAATTTTTTTGCGGAGATTTAAAAAATGGCGTACATGGATGGAAAGGTCTCTTTACTCTCAGTTAAACGGTGAAAACCGCAACCACCAACGAGGCTTGGTTGCGGAGATATAGGGTTTTAAAGACATTTTGATTTTTAAAGTTTTTAACGATGCCGGCATCGCAAGTTTTGTCAAAAAGTGATGAAAAATTTTTTTCCGGAGATTTAAAAAATGGCGTACATGGATGGAAAGGTTTCTTTACTCTCAGTTAAACGGTGAAAACCGCAACCACCAACGAGGCTTGGTTGCGGAGATATAGGGTTTTAAAGACATTTTGATTTTTAAAGTTTTTAACGATGCCGGCATCGCAAGTTTTGTCAAAAAGTGATGAAAAATTTTTTTGCGGAGATTTTAAAAATGGCGTACATGGATTGAAAGGTCTCTTTACTCTCAGTTTAACGGTGAAAACCGCAACCACCAACGAGGCTTGGTTGCGGAGATATAGGGTTTTAAAGACATTTTGATTTTTAAAGTTTTTAACGATGCCGGCATCGCAAGTTTTGTCAAAAAGTGATGAAAAATTTTTTTGCGGAGATTTAAAAAATGGCGTACATGGATGGAAAGGTCTCTTTACTCTCAGTTTAATGGTGAAAACCGCAACCACCAACGAGGCTTGGTTGCGGAGATATAGGGTTTTGAAGACATTTTGATTTTTAAAGTTTTTAACGATGCCGGCATCGCAAGTTTTATCAAAAAGTGATGAAAAATTTTTTTGCGGAGATTTAAAAAGTGGCGTACATGGATGGAAAGGTCTCTTTACTCTCAGTTAAACGGTGAAAACCGCAACCACCAACGAGGCTTGGTTGCGGAGATATAGGGTTTTAAAGACATTTTGATTTTTAAAGTTTTTAACGATGCCGGCATCGCAAGTTTTGTCAAAAAGTGATGAAAAATTTTTTTGCGGAGATTTAAAAAATGGCGTACATGGATGTAAAGGTCTCTTTACTCTCAGTTAAACGGTGAAAACCGCAACCACCAACGAGGCTTGGTTGCGGAGATATAGGGTTTTAAAGACATTTTGATTTTTAAAGTTTTTAACGATGCCGGCATCGCAAGTTTTGTCAAAAAGTGATGAAAAATTTTTTTGCGGAGATTTTAAAAATGGCGTACATGGATTGAAAGGTCTCTTTACTCTCAGTTTAACGGTGAAAACCGCAACCACCAACGAGGCTTGGTTGCGGAGATATAGGGTTTTAAAGACATTTTGATTTTTAAAGTTTTTAACGATGCCGGCATCGCAAGTTTTGTCAAAAAGTGATGAAAAATTTTTTTGCGGAGATTTAAAAAATGGCGTACATGGATGGAAAGGTCTCTTTACTCTCAGTTTAATGGTGAAAACCGCAACCACCAACGAGGCTTGGTTGCGGAGATATAGGGTTTTGAAGACATTTTGATTTTTAAAGTTTTTAACGATGCCGGCATCGCAAGTTTTATCAAAAAGTGATGAAAAATTTTTTTGCGGAGATTTAAAAAGTGGCGTACATGGATGGAAAGGTCTCTTTACTCTCAGTTAAAGGGTGAAAACCGCAACCACCAACGAGGCTTGGTTGCGGAGATATAGGGTTTTAAAGACATTTTGATTTTTAAAGTTTTTAACGATGCCGGCATCGCAAGTTTTGTCAAAAAGTGATGAAAAATTTTTTTGCGGAGATTTAAAAAATGGCGTACATGGATGGAAAGGTCTCTTTACTCTCAGTTAAACGGTGAAAACCGCAACCACCAACGAGGCTTGGTTGCGGAGATATAGGGTTTTAAAGACATTTTGATTTTTAAAGTTTTTAACGATGCCGGCATCGCAAGTTTTGTCAAAAAGTGATGAAAATTTTTTTTTCGGAGATTTAAAAAATGGCGTACATGGATGGAAAGGTCTCTTTACTCTCAGTTAAACGGTGAAAACCGCAACCACCAACGAGGCTTGGTTGCGGAGATATAGGGTTTTGAAGACATTTTGATTTTTAAAGTTTTTAACGATGCCGGCATCGCAAGTTTTGTCAAAAAGTGATGAAAAATTTTTTTGCGGAGATTTAAAAAATGGCGTACATGGATGGAAAGGTCTCTTTACTCTCAGTTAAACGGTGAAAACCGCAACCACCAACGAGGCTTGGTTGCGGAGATATAGGGTTTAAAAGACATTTTGATTTTTAAAGTTTTTAACGATGCCGGCATCGCAAGTTTTGTCAAAAAGTGATGAAAATTTTTTTTGCGGAGATTTAAAAAATGGCGTACATGGATGGAAAGGTCTCTTTACTCTCAGTTTAATGGTGAAAACCGCAACCATCAACGAGGCTTGGTTGCGGAGATATAGGGTTTTGAAGACATTTTGATTTTTAAAGTTTTTAACGATGCCGGCATCGCAAGTTTTGTCAAAAAGTGATGAAAAATTTTTTTGCGGAGATTTAAAAAATGGCGTACATGGATGGAAAGGTCTCTTTACTCTCAGTTAAACGGTGAAAACCGCAACCACCAACGAGGCTTGGTTGCGGAGATATAGGGTTTTGAAGACATTTTGATTTTTAAAGTTTTTAACGATGCCGGCATCGCAAGTTTTGTCAAAAAGTGATGAAAAATTTTTTTGCGGAGATTTAAAAAATGGCGTACATGGATGGAAAGGTCTCTTTACTCTCAGTTAAACGGTGAAAACCGCAACCACCAACGAGGCTTGGTTGCGGAGATATAGGGTTTTAAAGACATTTTGATTTTTAAAGTTTTTAACGATGCATCGCAAGTTTTGTCAAAAAGTGATGAAAAATTTTTTTGCGGAGATTTAAAAAATAGCGTACATGGATGGAAAGGTCTCTTTACTCTCAGTTTAACGGTGAAAACCGCAACCACCAACGAGGCTTGGTTGCGGAGATATAGGGTTTTAAAGACATTTTGATTTTTAAAGTTTTTAACGATGCCGGCATCGCAAGTTTTGTCAAAAAGTGATGAAAATTTTTTTTGCGGAGATTTAAAAAATGGCGTACATGGATGGAAAGGTCTCTTTACTCTCAGTTTAACGGTGAAAACCGCAACCACCAACGAGGCTTGGTTGCGGAGATATAGGGTTTTGAAGACATTTTGATTTTTAAAGTTTTTAACGATGCCGGCATCGCAAGTTTTGTCAAAAAGTGATGAAAAATTTTTTTGCGGAGATTTAAAAAATGGCGTACATGGATGGAAAGGTCTCTTTACTCTCAGTTAAACGGTGAAAACCGCAACCACCAACGAGGCTTGTTTGCGGAGATATAGGGTTTTAAAGACATTTTGATTTTTAAAGTTTTTAACGATGCCGTCATCGCAAGTTTTGTCAAAAAGTGATGAAAAATTTTTTTGCGGAGATTTAAAAAATGGCGTACATGGATGGAAAGGTCTCTTTACTCTCAGTTAAACGGTGAAAACCGCAACCACCAACGAGGCTTGGTTGCGGAGATATAGGGTTTTAAAGACATTTTGATTTTTAAAGTTTTTAACGATGCCGGCATCGCAAGTTTTGTCAAAAAGTGATGAAAAAATTTTTTGCGGAGATTTAAAAAATGGCGTACATGGATGGAAAGGTCTCTTTACTCTCAGTTTAACGGTGAAAACCGCAACCACCAACGAGGCTTGCTTGCGGAGATATAGGGTTTTGAAGACATTTTGATTTTTAAAGTTTTTAACGATGCCGGCATCGCAAGTTTTGTCAAAAAGTGATGAAAAATTTTTTTGCGGAGATTTAAAAAATGGCGTACATGGATGGAAAGGTCTCTTTACTCTCAGTTAAACGGTGAAAACCGCAACCACCAACGAGGCTTGGTTGCGGAGATATAGGGTTTTAAAGACATTTTGATTTTTAAAGTTTTTAACGATGCCGGCATCGCAAGTTTTGTCAAAAAGTGATGAAAAATTTTTTTGCGGAGATTTAAAAAATGGCGTACATGGATGGAAAGGTCTCTTTACTCTCAGTTAAACGGTGAAAACCGCAACCACCAACGAGGCTTGGTTGCGGAGATATAGGGTTTTAAAGACATTTTGATTTTTAAAGTTTTTAACGATGCCGGCATCGCAAGTTTTGTCAAAAAGTGATGAAAAATTTTTTTGCGGAGATTTTAAAAATGGCGTACATGGATGGAAAGGTCTCTTTACTCTCAGTTTAACGGTGAAAACCGCAACCACCAACGAGGCTTGGTTGCGGAGATATATGGTTTTAAAGACATTTTGATTTTTAAAGTTTTTAACGATGCCGGCATCGCAAGTTTTGTCAAAAAGTGATGAAAAATTTTTTTGCGGAGATTTAAAAAATGGCGTACATGGATAGAAAGGTCTCTTTACTCTCAGTTAAACGGTGAAAACCGCAACCACCAACGAGGCTTGGTTGCGGAGATATAGGGTTTTAAAGACATTTTGATTTTTAAAGTTTTTAACGATGCCGGCATCGCAAGTTTTGTCAAAAAGTGATGAAAAATTTTTTTGCGGAGATTTAAAAAATGGCGTACATGGATGGAAAGGTCTCTTTACTCTCAGTTTAACGGTGAAAACCGCAACCACCAACGAGGCTTGGTTGCGGAGATATAGGGTTTTGAAGACATTTTGATTTTTAAAGTTTTTAACGATGCCGGCATCGCAAGTTTTATCAAAAAGTGATGAAAAATTTTTTTGCGGAGATTTAAAAAGTGGCGTACATGGATGGAAAGGTCTCTTTACTCTCAGTTAAACGGTGAAAACCGCAACCACCAACGAGGCTTGGTTGCGGAGATATAGGGTTTTAAAGACATTTTGATTTTTAAAGTTTTTAACGATGCCGGCATCGCAAGTTTTGTCAAAAAGTGATGAAAAATTTTTTTTCGGAGATTTAAAAAATGGCGTACATGGATGGAAAGGTCTCTTTACTCTCAGTTAAACGGTGAAAACCGCAACCACCAACGAGGCTTGGTTGCGGAGATATAGGATTTTGAAGACATTTTGATTTTTAAAGTTTTTAACGATGCCGGCATCGCAAGTTTTGTCAAAAAGTGATGAAAAATTTTTTTGCGGAGATTTAAAAAATGGCGTACATGGATGGAAAGGTCTCTTTACTCTCAGTTAAACGGTGAAAACCGCAACCACCAACGAGGCTTGGTTGCGGAGATATAGGGTTTTAAAGACATTTTGATTTTTAAAGTTTTTAACGATGCCGGCATCGCAAGTTTTGTCAAAAAGTGATGAAAAATTTTTTTGCGGAGATTTAAAAAATGGCGTACATGGATGGAAAGGTCTCTTTACTCTCAGTTTAATGGTGAAAACCGCAACCACCAACGAGGCTTGGTTGCGGAGATATAGGGTTTTGAAGACATTTTGATTTTTAAAGTTTTTAACGATGCCGGCATCGCAAGTTTTGTCAAAAAGTGATGAAAAATTTTTTTGCGGAGATTTAAAAAATGGCGTACATGGATGGAAAGGTCTCTTTACTCTCAGTTTAACGGTGAAAACCGCAACCACCAACGAGGCTTGCTTGCGGAGATATAGGGTATTGAAGACATTTTGATTTTTAAAGTTTTTAACGATGCCGGCATCGCAAGTTTTGTCAAAAAGTGATGAAAAATTTTTTTGCGGAGATTTAAAAAATGGCGTACATGGATGGAAAGGTCTCTTTACTCTCAGTTAAACGGTGAAAACCGCAACCACCAACGAGGCTTGGTTGCGGAGATATAGGGTTTTAAAGACATTTTGATTTTTAAAGTTTTTAACGATGCCGGCATCGCAAGTTTTGTCAAAAAGTGATGAAAAATTTTTTTGCGGAGATTTAAAAAATGGCGTACATGGATGGAAAGGTCTCTTTACTCTCAGTTTAACGGTGAAAACCGCAACCACCAACGAGGCTTGGTTGCGGAGATATAGGGTTTTGAAGACATTTTGATTTTTAAAGTTTTTAACGATGCCGGCATCGCAAGTTTTGTCAAAAAGTGATGAAAAATTTTTTTGCGGAGATTTAAAAAATGGCGTACATGGATGGAAAGGTCTCTTTACTCTCAGTTAAAGGGTGAAAACCGCAACCACCAACGAGGCTTGGTTGCGGAGATATAGGGTTTTAAAGACATTTTGATTTTTAAAGTTTTTAACGATGCCGGCATCGCAAGTTTTGTCAAAAAGTGATGAAAAATTTTTTTGCGGAGATTTAAAAAATGGCGTACATGGATGGAAAGGTCTCTTTACTCTCAGTTAAACGGTGAAAACCGCAACCACCAACGAGGCTTGGTTGCGGAGATATAGGGTTTTAAAGACATTTTGATTTTTAAAGTTTTTAACGATGCCGGCATCGCAAGTTTTGTCAAAAAGTGATGAAAAATTTTTTTCCGGAGATTTAAAAAATGGCGTACATGGATGGAAAGGTTTCTTTACTCTCAGTTAAACGGTGAAAACCGCAACCACCAACGAGGCTTGGTTGCGGAGATATAGGGTTTTAAAGACATTTTGATTTTTAAAGTTTTTAACGATGCCGGCATCGCAAGTTTTGTCAAAAAGTGATGAAAAATTTTTTTGCGGAGATTTTAAAAATGGCGTACATGGATTGAAATGTCTCTTTACTCTCAGTTTAACGGTGAAAACCGCAACCACCAACGAGGCTTGGTTGCGGAGATATAGAGTTTTAAAGACATTTTGATTTTTAAAGTTTTTAACGATGCCGGCATCGCAAGTTTTGTCAAAAAGTGATGAAAAATTTTTTTGCGGAGATTTAAAAAATGGCGTACATGGATGGAAAGGTCTCTTTACTCTCAGTTTAACGGTGAAAACCGCAACCACCAACGAGGCTTGGTTGCGGAGATATATATTTTTAAAGACATTTTGATTTTTAAAGTTTTTAACGATGCCGGCATCGCAAGTTTTGTCAAAAAGTGATGAAAAATTTTTTTGCGGAGATTTAAAAAATGGCGTACATGGATGGAAAGGTCTCTTTACTCTCAGTTTAACGGTGAAAACCGCAACCACCAACGAGGCTTGGTTGCGGAGATATAGGGTTTTAAAGACATTTTGATTTTTAAAGTTTTTAACGATGCCGGCATCGCAAGTTTTGTCAAAAAGTGATGAAAAATTTTTTTGCGGAGATTTAAAAAATGGCGTACATGGATGGAAAGGTCTCTTTACTCTCAGTTAAACGGTGAAAACCGCAACCACCAACGAGGCTTGGTTGCGGAGATATAGGGTTTTAAAGACATTTTGATTTTTAAAGTTTTTAACGATGCCGGCATCGCAAGTTTTGTCAAAAAGTGATGAAAAATTTTTTTGCGGAGATTTAAAAAATGGCGTACATGGATGGAAAGGTCTCTTTACTCTCAGTTAAACGGTGAAAACCGCAACCACCAACGAGGCTTGGTTGCGGAGATATAGGGTTTTAAAGACATTTTGATTTTTAAAGTTTTTAACGATGCCGGCATCGCAAGTTTTGTCAAAAAGTGATGAAAAATTTTTTTGCGGAGATTTAAAAAATGGCGTACATGGATAGAAAGGTCTCTTTACTCTCAGTTTAACGGTGAAAACCGCAACCACCAACGAGGCTTAGTTGCGGAGATATAGGGTTTTGAAGACATTTTGATTTTTAAAGTTTTTAACGATGCCGGCATCGCAAGTTTTGTCAAAAAGTGATGAAAAATTTTTTTGCGGAGATTTAAAAAATGGCGTACATGGATGGAAAGGTCTCTTTACTCTCAGTTAAACGGTGAAAACCGCAACCACCAACGAGGCTTGGTTGCGGAGATATAGGGTTTTAAAGACATTTTGATTTTTAAAGTTTTTAACGATGCCGGCATCGCAAGTTTTGTCAAAAAGTGATGAAAAATTTTTTTGCGGAGATTTAAAAAATAGCGTACATGGATGGAAAGGTCTCTTTACTCTCAGTTAAACGGTGAAAACCGCAACCACCAACGAGGCTTGGTTGCGGAGATATAGGGTTTTGAAGACATTTTGATTTTTAAAGTTTTTAACGATGCCGGCATCGCAAGTTTTGTCAAAAAGTGATGAAACATTTTTTTGCGGAGGCTTGGTTGCGGAGATATAGGGTTTTAAAGACATTTTGATTTTTAAAGTTTTTAACGATGCCGGCATCGCAAGTTTTGTCAAAAAGTGATGAAAAATTTTTTTGCGGAGATTTAAAAAATGGCGTACATGGATGGAAAGGTCTCTTTACTCTCAGTTAAACGGTGAAAACCGCAACCACCAACGAGGCTTGGTTGCGGAGATATAGGGTTTTAAAGACATTTTGATTTTTAAAGTTTTTAACGATGCCGGCATCGCAAGTTTTGTCAAAAAGTGATGAAAAATTTTTTTGCGGAGATTTAAAAAATGGCGTACATGGATGGAAAGGTCTCTTTACTCTCAGTTTAACGGTGAAAACCGCAACCACCAACGAGGATCGGTTGCGGAGATATAGGGTTTTAAAGACATTTTGATTTTTAGAGTTTTTAACGATGCCGGCATCGCAAGTTTTGTCAAAAAGTGATGAAAAATTTTTTTGCGGAGATTTAAAAAATGGCGTACATGGATGGAAAGGTCTCTTTACTCTCAGTTAAACGGTGAAAACCGCAACCACCAACGAGGCTTGGTTGCGGAGATATAGGGTTTTAAAGACATTTTGATTTTTAAAGTTTTTAACGATGCCGGCATCGCAAGTTTTGTCAAAAAGTGATGAAAAATTTTTTTGCGGAGATTTAAAAAATGGCGTACATGGATGGAAAGGTCTCTTTACTCTCAGTTGGAAAGGTCTCTTTACTCTCAGTTAAACGGTGAAAACCGCAACCACCAACGAGGCTTGGTTGCGGAGATATAGGGTTTTAAAGACATTTTGATTTTTAAAGTTTTTAACGATGCCGGCATCGCAAGTTTTGTCAAAAAGTGATGAAAAATTTTTTTGCGGAGATTTAAAAAATGGCGTACATGGATGGAAAGGTCTCTTTACTCTCAGTTAAACGGTGAAAACCGCAACCACCAACGAGGCTTGGTTGCGGAGATATAGGGTTTTAAAGACATTTTGATTTTTAAAGTTTTTAACGATGATCGCAAGTTTTGTCAAAAAGTGATAAAAAATTTTTTTGCGGAGATTTAAAAAATGGCGTACATGGATGGAAAGGTCTCTTTACTCTCAGTTAAACGGTGAAAACCGCAACCACCAACGAGGCTTGTTTGCGGAGATATAGGGTTTTAAAGACATTTTGATTTTTAAAGTTTTTAACGATGCCGTCATCGCAAGTTTTGTCAAAAAGTGATGAAAAATTTTTTTGCGGAGATTTAAAAAATGGCGTACATGGATGGAAAGGTCTCTTTACTCTCAGTTAAAGGGTGAAAACCGCAACCACCAACGAGGCTTGGTTGCGGAGATATAGGGTTTTAAAGACATTTTGATTTTTAAAGTTTTTAACGATGCCGGCATCGCAAGTTTTGTCAAAAAGTGATGAAACATTTTTTTGCGGAGGCTTGGTTGCGGAGATATAGGGTTTTAAAGACATTTTGATTTTTAAAGTTTTTAACGATGCCGGCATCGCAAGTTTTGTCAAAAAGTGATGAAAAATTTTTTTGCGGAGATTTAAAAAATGGCGTACATGGATGGAAAGGTCTCTTTACTCTCAGTTAAACGGTGAAAACCGCAACCACCAACGAGGCTTGGTTGCGGAGATATAGGGTTTTAAAGACATTTTGATTTTTAAAGTTTTTAACGATGCCGGCATCGCAAGTTTTGTCAAAAAGTGATGAAAAATTTTTTTGCGGAGATTTAAAAAATGGCGTACATGGATGGAAAGGTCTCTTTACTCTCAGTTTAACGGTGAAAACCGCAACCACCAACGAGGCTTGCTTGCGGAGATATAGGGTTTTGAAGACATTTTGATTTTTAAAGTTTTTAACGATGCCGGCATCGCAAGTTTTGTCAAAAAGTGATGAAAAATTTTTTTGCGGAGATTTAAAAAATGGCGTACATGGATGGAAAGGTCTCTTTACTCTCAGTTAAACGGTGAAAACCGCAACCACCAACGAGGCTTGGTTGCGGAGATATAGGGTTTTAAAGACATTTTGATTTTTAAAGTTTTTAACGATGCCGGCATCGCAAGTTTTGTCAAAAAGTGATGAAAAATTTTTTTGCGGAGATTTAAAAAATGGCGTACATGGATGGAAAGGTCTCTTTACTCTCAGTTTAACGGTGAAAACCGCAAACACCAACGAGGCTTGGTTGCGGAGATATAGGGTTTTGAAGACATTTTGATTTTTAAAGTTTTTAACGATGCCGGCATCGCAAGTTTTGTCAAAAAGTGATGAAAAATTTTTTTGCGGAGATTTAAAAAATGGCGTACATGGATGGAAAGGTCTCTTTACTCTCAGTTAAACGGTGAAAACCGCAACCACCAACGAGGCTTGGTTGCGGAGATATAGGGTTTTAAAGACATTTTGATTTTTAAAGTTTTTAACGATGCCGGCATCGCAAGTTTTGTCAAAAAGTGATGAAAAATTTTTTTGCGGAGATTTAAAAAATGGCGTACATGGATGGAAAGGTCTCTTTACTCTCAGTTAAACGGTGAAAACCGCAACCACCAACGAGGCTTGGTTGCGGAGATAAAGGGTTTTAAAGACATTTTGATTTTTAAAGTTTTTAACGATGCCGGCATCGCAAGTTTTGTCAAAAAGTGATGAAAAATTTTTTTCCGGAGATTTAAAAAATGGCGTACATGGATGGAAAGGTCTCTTTACTCTCAGTTAAATGGTGAAAACCGCAACCACCAACGAGGCTTGGTTGCGGAGATATAGGGTTTTAAAGACATTTTGATTTTTAAAGTTTTTAACGATGCCGGCATCGCAAGTTTTGTCAAAAAGTGATGAAAAATTTTTTTGCGGAGATTTAAAAAATGGCGTACATGGATGGAAAGGTCTCTTTACTCTCAGTTAAACGGTGAAAACCGCAACCACCAACGAGGCTTGGTTGCGGAGATATAGGGTTTTAAAGACATTTTGATTTTTAAAGTTTTTAACGATGCCGGCATCGCAAGTTTTGTCAAAAAGTGATGAAAAATTTTTTTGCGGAGATTTAAAAAATGGCGTACATGGATGGAAAGGTCTCTTTACTCTCAGTTAAACGGTGAAAACCGCAACCACCAACGAGGCTTGGTTGCGGAGATATAGGGTTTTAAAGACATTTTGATTTTTAAAGTTTTTAACGATGCCGGCATCGCAAGTTTTGTCAAAAAGTGATGAAAAATTTTTTTGCGAAGATTTAAAAAATGGCGTACATGGATGGAAAGGTCTCTTTACTCTCAGTTAAACGGTGAAAACCGCAACCACCAACGAGGCTTGGTTGCGGAGATATAGGGTTTTAAAGACATTTAGATTTTTAAAGTTTTTAACGATGCCGGCATCGCAAGTTTTGTCAAAAAGTGATGAAAAATTTTTTTGCGGAGATTTAAAAAATGGCGTACATGGATGGAAAGGTCTCTTTACTCTCAGTTAAACGGTGAAAACCGCAACCACCAACGAGGCTTGGTTGCGGAGATATAGGGTTTTAAAGACATTTTGATTTTTAAAGTTTTTAACGATGCCGGCATCGCAAGTTTTGTCAAAAAGTGATGAAAATTTTTTTTGCGGAGATTTAAAAAATGGCGTACATGGATGGAAAGGTCTCTTTACTCTCAGTTAAACGGTGAAAACCGCAACCACCAACGAGGCTTGGTTGCGGAGATATAGGGTTTTAAAGACATTTTGATTTTTAAAGTTTTTAACGATGCCGGCATCGCAAGTTTTGTCAAAAAGTGATGAAAATTTTTTTTGCGGAGATTTAAAAAATGGCGTACATGGATGGAAAAGTCTCTTTACTCTCAGTTAAACGGTGAAAACCGCAACCACCAACGAGGCTTGATTGCGGAGATATAGGGTTTTAAAGACATTTTGATTTTTAAAGTTTTTAACGATGCCGGCATCGCAAGTTTTGTCAAAAAGTGATGAAAAATTTTTTTGCGGAGATTTAAAAAATGGCGTACATGGATGGAAAGGTCTCTTTACTCTCAGTTTAACGGTGAAAACCGCAACCACCAACGAGGCTTGGTTGCGGAGATATAGGGTTTTAAAGACATTTTGATTTTTAAAGTTTTTAACGATGCCGGCATCGCAAGTTTTGTCAAAAAGTGATGAAAAATTTTTTTGCGGAGATTTAAAAAATGGCGTACATGGATGGAAAGGTCTCTTTACTCTCAGTTTAACGGTGAAAACCGCAACCACCAACGAGGCTTGGTTGCGGAGATATAGGGTTTTAAAGACATTTTGATTTTTAAAGTTTTTAACGATGCCGGCATCGCAAGTTTTGTCAAAAAGTGATGAAAAATTTTTTTGCAGAGATTTAAAAAATGGCGTACATGGATGGAAAGGTCTCTTTACTCTCAGTTTAACGGTGAAAACCGCAACCACCAACGAGGCTTGGTTGCGGAGATATAGGGTTTTGAAGACATTTTGATTTTTAAAGTTTTTAACGATGCCGGCATCGCAAGTTTTGTCAAAAAGTGATGAAAAATTTTTTTGCGGAGATTTAAAAAATGGCGTACATGGATGGAAAGGTCTCTTTACTCTCAGTTTAACGGTGAAAACCGCAACCACCAGCGAGGCTTAGTTGCGGAGATATAGGGTTTTGAAGACATTTTGATTTTTAAAGTTTTTAACGATGCCGTCATTGCAAGTTTTGTCAAAAAGTGATGAAAAATTTTTTTGCGGAGATTTAAAAAATGGCGTACATGGATGGAAAGGTCTCTTTACTCTCAGTTTAACGGTGAAAACCGCAACCACCAGCGAGGCTTAGTTGCGGAGATATAGGGTTTTGAAGACATTTTGATTTTTAAAGTTTTTAACGATGCCGGCATCGCAAGTTTTGTCAAAAAGTGATGAAAAATTTTTTTGCGGAGATTTAAAAAATGGCGTACATGGATGGAAAAGTCTCTTTACTCTCAGTTAAACGGTGAAAACCGCAACCACCAACGAGGCTTGGTTGCGGAGATATAGGGTTTTAAAGACATTTTGATTTTTAAAGTTTTTAACGATGCCGGCATCGCAAGTTTTGTCAAAAAGTGATGAAAAATTTTTTTGCGGAGATTTAAAAAATGGCGTACATGGATGGAAAGGTCTCTTTACTCTCAGTTTAACGGTGAAAACCGCAACCACCAACGAGGCTTGGTTGCGGAGATATAGGGTTTTAAAGACATTTTGATTTTTAAAGTTTTTAACGATGCCGGCATCGCAAGTTTTGTCAAAAAGTGATGAAAAATTTTTTTGCAGAGATTTAAAAAATGGCGTACATGGATGGAAAGGTCTCTTTACTCTCAGTTTAACGGTGAAAACCACAACCACCAACGAGGCTTGGTTGCGGAGATATAGGGTTTTGAAGACATTTTGATTTTTAAAGTTTTTAACGATGCCGGCATCGCAAGTTTTGTCAAAAAGTGATGAAAAATTTTTTTGCGGAGATTTAAAAAATGGCGTACATGGATGGAAAGGTCTCTTTACTCTCAGTTTAACGGTGAAAACCGCAACCACCAGCGAGGCTTAGTTGCGGAGATATAGGGTTTTGAAGACATTTTGATTTTTAAAGTTTTTAACGATGCCGTCATTGCAAGTTTTGTCAAAAAGTGATGAAAAATTTTTTTGCGGAGATTTAAAAAATGGCGTACATGGATGGAAAGGTCTCTTTACTCTCAGTTTAACGGTGAAAACCGCAACCACCAGCGAGGCTTAGTTGCGGAGATATAGGGTTTTGAAGACATTTTGATTTTTAAAGTTTTTAACGATGCCGGCATCGCAAGTTTTGTCAAAAAGTGATGAAAAATTTTTTTGCGGAGATTTAAAAAATGGCGTACATGGATGGAAAAGTCTCTTTACTCTCAGTTAAACGGTGAAAACCGCAACCACCAACGAGGCTTGGTTGCGGAGATATAGGGTTTTGAAGACATTTTGATTTTTAAAGTTTTTAACGATGCCGGCATCGCAAGTTTTGTCAAAAAGTGATGAAAAATTTTTTTGCGGAGATTTAAAAAATGGCGTACATGGATGGAAAGGTCTCTTTACTCTCAGTTTAACGGTGAAAACCGCAACCACCAGCGAGGCTTAGTTGCGGAGATATAGGGTTTTGAAGACATTTTGATTTTTAAAGTTTTTAACGATGCCGTCATTGCAAGTTTTGTCAAAAAGTGATGAAAAATTTTTTTGCGGAGATTTAAAAAATGGCGTACATGGATGGAAAGGTCTCTTTACTCTCAGTTTAACGGTGAAAACCGCAACCACCAGCGAGGCTTAGTTGCGGAGATATAGGGTTTTAAAGACATTTTGATTTTTAAAGTTTTTAACGATGCCGGCATCGCAAGTTTTGTCAAAAAGTGATGAAAAATTTTTTTGCAGAGATTTAAAAAATGGCGTACATGGATGGAAAGGTCTCTTTACTCTCAGTTTAACGGTGAAAACCGCAACCACCAACGAGGCTTGGTTGCGGAGATATAGGGTTTTGAAGACATTTTGATTTTTAAAGTTTTTAACGATGCCGGCATCGCAAGTTTTGTCAAAAAGTGATGAAAAATTTTTTTGCGGAGATTTAAAAAATGGCGTACATGGATGGAAAGGTCTCTTTACTCTCAGTTTAACGGTGAAAACCGCAACCACCAGCGAGGCTTAGTTGCGGAGATATAGGGTTTTGAAGACATTTTGATTTTTAAAGTTTTTAACGATGCCGGCATCGCAAGTTTTGTCAAAAAGTGATGAAAAATTTTTTTGCGGAGATTTAAAAAATAGCGTACATGGATGGAAAGGTCTCTTTACTCTCAGTTAAACGGTGAAAACCGCAACCACCAACGAGGCTTGGTTGCGGAGATATAGGGTTTTGAAGACATTTTGATTTTTAAAGTTTTTAACGATGCCGGCATCGCAAGTTTTGTCAAAAAGTGATGAAACATTTTTTTGCGGAGGCTTGGTTGCGGAGATATAGGGTTTTAAAGACATTTTGATTTTTAAAGTTTTTAACGATGCCGGCATCGCAAGTTTTGTCAAAAAGTGATGAAAAATTTTTTTGCGGAGATTTAAAAAATGGCGTACATGGATGGAAAGGTCTCTTTACTCTCAGTTAAACGGTGAAAACCGCAACCACCAACGAGGCTTGGTTGCGGAGATATAGGGTTTTAAAGACATTTTGATTTTTAAAGTTTTTAACGATGCCGGCATCGCAAGTTTTGTCAAAAAGTGATGAAAAATTTTTTTGCGGAGATTTAAAAAATGGCGTACATGGATGGAAAGGTCTCTTTACTCTCAGTTTAACGGTGAAAACCGCAACCACCAACGATGCTCGGTTGCGGAGATATAGGGTTTTAAAGACATTTTGATTTTTAAAGTTTTTAACGATGCCGGCATCGCAAGTTTTGTCAAAAAGTGATGAAAAATTTTTTTGCGGAGATTTAAAAAATGGCGTACATGGATGGAAAGGTCTCTTTACTCTCAGTTAAACGGTGAAAACCGCAACCACCAACGAGGCTTGGTTGCGGAGATATAGGGTTTTAAAGACATTTTGATTTTTAAAGTTTTTAACGATGCCGGCATCGCAAGTTTTGTCAAAAAGTGATGAAAAATTTTTTTGCGGAGATTTAAAAAATGGCGTACATGGATGGAAAGGTCTCTTTACTCTCAGTTGGAAAGGTCTCTTTACTCTCAGTTAAACGGTGAAAACCGCAACCACCAACGAGGCTTGGTTGCGGAGATATAGGGTTTTAAAGACATTTTGATTTTTAAAGTTTTTAACGATGATCGCAAGTTTTGTCAAAAAGTGATAAAAAATTTTTTTGCGGAGATTTAAAAAATGGCGTACATGGATGGAAAGGTCTCTTTACTCTCAGTTAAAGGGTGAAAACCGCAACCACCAACGAGGCTTGGTTGCGGAGATATAGGGTTTTAAAGACATTTTGATTTTTAAAGTTTTTAACGATGCCGGCATCGCAAGTTTTGTCAAAAAGTGATGAAACATTTTTTTGCGGAGGCTTGGTTGCGGAGATATAGGGTTTTAAAGACATTTTGATTTTTAAAGTTTTTAACGATGCCGGCATCGCAAGTTTTGTCAAAAAGTGATGAAAAATTTTTTTGCGGAGATTTAAAAAATGGCGTACATGGATGGAAAGGTCTCTTTACTCTCAGTTAAACGGTGAAAACCGCAACCACCAACGAGGCTTGGTTGCGGAGATATAGGGTTTTAAAGACATTTTGATTTTTAAAGTTTTTAACGATGCCGGCATCGCAAGTTTTGTCAAAAAGTGATGAAAATTTTTTTTGCGGAGATTTAAAAAATGGCGTACATGGATGGAAAAGTCTCTTTACTCTCAGTTAAACGGTGAAAACCGCAACCACCAACGAGGCTTGATTGCGGAGATATAGGGTTTTAAAGACATTTTGATTTTTAAAGTTTTTAACGATGCCGGCATCGCAAGTTTTGTCAAAAAGTGATGAAAAATTTTTTTGCGGAGATTTAAAAAATGGCGTACATAGATGGAAAGGTCTCTTTACTCTCAGTTTAACGGTGAAAACCGCAACCACCAACGAGGCTTGGTTGCGGAGATATAGGGTTTTAAAGACATTTTGATTTTTAAAGTTTTTAACGATGCCGGCATCGCAAGTTTTGTCAAAAAGTGATGAAAAATTTTTTTGCGGAGATTTAAAAAATAGCGTACATGGATGGAAAGGTCTCTTTACTCTCAGTTTAACGGTGAAAACCGCAACCACCAACGAGGCTTGGTTGCGGAGATATAGGGTTTTAAAGACATTTTGATTTTTAAAGTTTTTAACGATGCCGGCATCGCAAGTTTTGTCAAAAAGTGATGAAAAATTTTTTTGCAGAGATTTAAAAAATGGCGTACATGGATGGAAAGGTCTCTTTACTCTCAGTTTAACGGTGAAAACCGCAACCACCAACGAGGCTTGGTTGCGGAGATATAGGGTTTTGAAGACATTTTGATTTTTAAAGTTTTTAACGATGCCGGCATCGCAAGTTTTGTCAAAAAGTGATGAAAAATTTTTTTGCGGAGATTTAAAAAATGGCGTACATGGATGGAAAGGTCTCTTTACTCTCAGTTTAACGGTGAAAACCGCAACCACCAGCGAGGCTTAGTTGCGGAGATATAGGGTTTTGAAGACATTTTGATTTTTAAAGTTTTTAACGATGCCGGCATCGCAAGTTTTGTCAAAAAGTGATGAAAAATTTTTTTGCGGAGATTTAAAAAATGGCGTACATGGATGGAAAGGTCTCTTTACTCTCAGTTTAACGGTGAAAACCGCAACCACCAGCGAGGCTTAGTTGCGGAGATATAGGGTTTTGAAGACATTTTGATTTTTAAAGTTTTTAACGATGCCGGCATCGCAAGTTTTGTCAAAAAGTGATGAAAAATTTTTTTGCGGAGATTTAAAAAATGGCGTACATGGATGGAAAAGTCTCTTTACTCTCAGTTAAACGGTGAAAACCGCAACCACCAACGAGGCTTGGTTGCGGAGATATAGGGTTTTAAAGACATTTTGATTTTTAAAGTTTTTAACGATGCCGGCATCGCAAGTTTTGTCAAAAAGTGATGAAAAATTTTTTTGCGGAGATTTAAAAAATGGCGTACATGGATGGAAAGGTCTCTTTACTCTCAGTTTAACGGTGAAAACCGCAACCACCAACGAGGCTTGGTTGCGGAGATATAGGGTTTTAAAGACATTTTGATTTTTAAAGTTTTTAACGATGCCGGCATCGCAAGTTTTGTCAAAAAGTGATGAAAAATTTTTTTGCAGAGATTTAAAAAATGGCGTACATGGATGGAAAGGTCTCTTTACTCTCAGTTTAACGGTGAAAACCACAACCACCAACGAGGCTTGGTTGCGGAGATATAGGGTTTTGAAGACATTTTGATTTTTAAAGTTTTTAACGATGCCGGCATCGCAAGTTTTGTCAAAAAGTGATGAAAAATTTTTTTGCGGAGATTTAAAAAATGGCGTACATGGATGGAAAGGTCTCTTTACTCTCAGTTTAACGGTGAAAACCGCAACCACCAGCGAGGCTTAGTTGCGGAGATATAGGGTTTTGAAGACATTTTGATTTTTAAAGTTTTTAACGATGCCGTCATTGCAAGTTTTGTCAAAAAGTGATGAAAAATTTTTTTGCGGAGATTTAAAAAATGGCGTACATGGATGGAAAGGTCTCTTTACTCTCAGTTTAACGGTGAAAACCGCAACCACCAGCGAGGCTTAGTTGCGGAGATATAGGGTTTTGAAGACATTTTGATTTTTAAAGTTTTTAACGATGCCGGCATCGCAAGTTTTGTCAAAAAGTGATGAAAAATTTTTTTGCGGAGATTTAAAAAATGGCGTACATGGATGGAAAAGTCTCTTTACTCTCAGTTAAACGGTGAAAACCGCAACCACCAACGAGGCTTGGTTGCGGAGATATAGGGTTTTGAAGACATTTTGATTTTTAAAGTTTTTAACGATGCCGCAAGTTTTGTCAAAAAGTGATGAAAAATTTTTTTGCGGAGATTTAAAAAATGGCGTACATGGATGGAAAGGTCTCTTTACTCTCAGTTAAACGGTGAAAACCGCAACCACCAACGAGGCTTGGTTGCGGAGATATAGGGTTTTAAAGACATTTTGATTTTTAAAGTTTTTAACGATGCCGGCTGCGCAAGTTTTGTCAAAAAGTGATGACAAATTTTTTTGCGGAGATTTAAAAAATGGCGTACATGGATGGAAAGGTCTCTTTACTCTCAGTTCAACGGTGAAAACCGCAACCACCAACGAGGCTTGGTTGCGGAGATATAGGGTTTTAAAGACATTTTGATTTTTAAAGTTTTTAACGATGCCGGCATCGCAAGTTTTGTCAAAAAGTGATGAAAAATTTTTTTGCAGAGATTTAAAAAATGGCGTACATGGATGGAAAGGTCTCTTTACTCTCAGTTTAACGGTGAAAACCGCAACCACCAACGAGGCTTGGTTGCGGAGATATAGGGTTTTGAAGACATTTTGATTTTTAAAGTTTTTAACGATCGCAAGTTTTGTCAAAAAGTGATGAAAAATTTTTTTGCGGAGATTTAAAAAATGGCGTACATGGATGGAAAGGTCTCTTTACTCTCAGTTTAACGGTGAAAACCGCAACCACCAGCGAGGCTTGGTTGCGGAGATATAGGGTTTTAAAGACATTTTGATTTTTAACGTTTTTAACGATGCCGGCATCGCAAGTTTTGTCATAAAGTGATGAAAAATTTTTTTTCCGAGATTTAAAAAATGGCGTACATGGATGGAAAGGTCTCTTTACTCTCAGTTCAACGGTGAAAACCGCAACCACCAACGAGGCTTGGTTGCGGAGATATAGGGTTTTAAAGACATTTTGATTTTTAAAGTTTTTAACGATGCCGGCATCGCAAGTTTTGTCAAAAAGTGATGAAAAAATTTTTTGCGGAGATTTAAAAAATGGCGTACATGGATGGAACGGTCTCTTTACTCTCAGTTTAACGGTGAAAACCGCAACCACCAACGAGGCTTGGTTGCGGAGATATAGGGTTTTAAAGACATTTTGATTTTTAAAGTTTTTAACGATGCCGGCATCGCAAGTTTTGTCAAAAAGTGATGAAAAAATTTTTTGCGGAGATTTAAAAAATGGCGTACATGGATGGAAAGGTCTCTTTACTCTCAGTTAAACGGTGAAAACCGCAACCACCAACGAGGCTTGGTTGCGGAGATATAGGGTTTTGAAGACATTTTGATTTTTAAAGTTTTTAACGATGCCGGCATCGCAAGTTTTGTCAAAAAGTGATGACAAATTTTTTTGCGGAGATTTAAAAAATGGCGTACATGGATGGAAAGGTCTCTTTACTCTCAGTTTAATGGTGAAAACCGCAACCACCAACGAGGCTTGGTTGCGGAGATATAGGGTTTTAAAGACATTTTGATTTTTAAAGTTTTTAACGATGCCGGCTGCGCAAGTTTTGTCAAAAAGTGATGACAAATTTTTTTGCGGAGATTTAAAAAATGGCGTACATGGATGGAAAGGTCTCTTTACTCTCAGTTAAACGGTGAAAACCGCAACCACCAACGAGGCTTGGTTGCGGAGATATAGGGTTTTGAAGACATTTTGATTTTTAAAGTTTTTAACGATGCCGGCATCGCAAGTTTTGTCAAAAAGTGATGACAAATTTTTTTGCGGAGATTTAAAAAATGGCGTACATGGATGGAAAGGTCTCTTTACTCTCAGTTTAATGGTGAAAACCGCAACCACCAACGAGGCTTAGTTGCGGAGATATAGGGTTTTGAAGACATTTTGATTTTTAAAGTTTTTAACGATGCCGGCATCGCAAGTTTTGTCAAAAAGTGATGAAAAATTTTTTTGCGGAGATTTAAAAAATGGCGTACATGGATGGAAAGGTCTCTTTACTCTCAGTTAAACGGTGAAAACCGCAACCACCAACGAGGCTTGGTTGCGGAGATATAGGGTTTTAAAGACATTTTGATTTTTAAAGTTTTTAACGATGCCGGCATCGCAAGTTTTGTCAAAAAGTGATGAAAAATTTTTTTGCGGAGATTTAAAAAATGGCGTACATGGATGGAAAGGTCTCTTTACTCTCAGTTAAACGGTGAAAACCGCAACCACCAACGAGGCTTGGTTGCGAAGATATAGGGTTTTAAAGACATTTTGATTTTTAAAGTTTTTAACGATGCCGGCATCGCAAGTTTTGTCAAAAAGTGATGAAAAATTTTTTTGCAGAGATTTAAAAAATGGCGTACATGGATGGAAAGGTCTCTTTACTCTCAGTTTAACGGTGAAAACCGCAACCACCAACGAGGCTTGGTTGCGGAGATATAGGGTTTTGAAGACATTTTGATTTTTAAAGTTTTTAACGATGCCGGCATCGCAAGTTTTGTCAAAAAGTGATGAAAAATTTTTTTGCGGAGATTTAAAAAATGGCGTACATGGATGGAAAGGTCTCTTTACTCTCAGTTTAACGGTGAAAACCGCAACCACCAACGAGGCTTGGTTGCGGAGATATAGGGTTTTTGGATGGAACGGTCTCTTTACTCTCAGTTTAACGGTGAAAACCGCAACCACCAACGAGGCTTGGTTGCGGAGATATAGGGTTTTAAAGACATTTTGATTTTTAACGTTTTTAACGATGCCGGCATCGCAAGTTTTGTCATAAAGTGATGAAAAATTTTTTTTCCGAGATTTAAAAAATGGCGTACATGGATGGAAAGGTCTCTTTACTCTCAGTTTAACGGTGAAAACCGCAACCACCAACGAGGCTTGGTTGCGGAGATATAGGGTTTTAAAGACATTTTGATTTTTTAAGTTTTTAACGATGCCGGCATCGCAAGTTTTGTCAAAAAGTGATGAAAAATTTTTTTGCGGAGATTTAAAAAATGGCGTACATTAGGCTGGAGTGAATATGTCAAAAAAAAAAAAAATCAAAATTTTTTTGTTCCTGTGTTATTAATTGGTGACCCTATATTGGGACATCATTTATGCAAAAAATCAGATACCTATGACTTTGTCTTCAGGTGGCGCAGACGACTTGAATTTTTAAAAAATTAATACCTAATATTCAAAAATTCTTCCCTCTAATCAGAGTTATTTTAAATCAAGAACCTATGATTTTACTTTCAGTTGCCCCAAATTACTTGAATTATAAAGAAAATCAAGGCCTACAATTTATTTCTTCCTTTAATTCAGAGTAGTTTTTTTTTTCAAAATTTTGTTAGAGTTATACCTATTTCACGACTGCCAGGCCGATCATCAGACTCCTTTTAGTGGTGCTTGGTCATTGTTCAATTTTCATTTGAAATACTTTTTGGCCAGGCTGGGGATCGAATTAAAATTGAACAATGACCAAGCACCATTAAAAGGAGTCTGATGATCGGCCTGGTAGTCGTGAAATAGCTATAACTCCAGCCTATAAAATCTTGGTGGTAGCCCACTAAATTTTTGTTGTTTCATTCAAACCTTCAATATTAATATGATGGTGCGAAAGCTTGGCACTCTTGGCAGCCTAACTGCGAGTGTGTTATCACACAAAACCCCTTATAAATTGAAAATACGAAAAGTTTTTGAAAATAACGTCTGATATTCCAAGCACTTCTACTGCAGCCTTGGAATTTTTGTCTGACAAAAAAGAAAGAAACTCTTCAAATGAGAAACAAACTACAGAATTTGGTTTGTGATAGAACTGGGGTTTCTGATAGATCGGCAGTTATTATAGTTAACGCCGCTATGCTGGATTTAAACGTCATAAACGTATAAGAAAATTCATCGAAAATAATAGATCGCAGTAAATTTCGACCAGAGCGTCAAAAAGTCCGTCTAGGTCTTCAATGTGAAGCTGCAGGTTTTAGAAAATCTATAACATCTCTTTATTTTGATGGCCGTAAAGATAAAACATTATTCATCGCTAAGACTGATAACAAATCACATGGAAAGACTGTTATTGAAGAACATATCTTCCTTATATCGGAGCCAGATTCAGAGTACATCGGACATCTATCAATTAGTTCGGGAAAAGCATTTACTATCGAAATAAGTATTGTTGACTTTCTGGAAAAAAATTTAGAATTTCGTACATCCTTAGTATCAATTGGGTATGATGGCAATGCTGTAAAAACAGGACATAAGAACGGCGTCATTGTATTGTAGGAAAAACATTTCGGTCGTCCTTTACAGTGGTTTGTGTGCTTAAAACATGAAAATGAGCTACCGCTTCATCATCTGTTTGCCAATCTCGATGGAACCACAACTGGTCCCAATAGTTTTTCTTGAAGCATTGGGAAATGCTTGATAAGTGCCTTAACTTGAAAGTGGTAAATTTTGAAGCAGTATATGCAGAACTTCCGGATGTGGATGCTGACTCTTTAAGCACAGATCAAAAGTATTTGCATCAAATGTGCTCAGCTATTTCTAGAGGTTCAATTTTGCCCACTTTAGCTAGCAAGGATCCAAGGAAGCTGGCACTTTCCCGATGGCTAACTTGTTCAAACAGGATTCTTCAGTTATATGTTGGCACAGAAAATCCTTCGGATAACCTCAAAGAACTTGTTATATTCGTTGTGAAAGTACATATATGCACCAACCTGGTTTGACATCCAAACAAAGCCATCATGTAAGTATGGTCCGATTCACATTTTCAACATGATTAAAAGGTCATTGTACTTGCGGGATGACCTTAAGAACATCGTTGTAAGAACTATCCAAAGAAATTCATTCTTCGTTCACCCAGAAAATTTGTTGCTAGCTATGTTGCAAGATGACCAATCACACATAAGTAGAACGTTGCGTTAAGCTTGTTACCGAGACTTAATTATCTGTTTGTGGGCAAGAGGCAAGAGACGGCTACATTAGAGCAAAGATCAAATCCAGGCTAGAACTACCGTTTTTTAAAACGTACCGTAGGTCTAACAACTTCTGATGGAAACAATTAAACTTATTGCAGATTATATTTACTGCTCTTGTATCTATTTATATAATATATTTAATACAAAAAAAAAATTAAATTATTTTAATGCATTTTATTTACACCGTTTTGAGATACATTTTTTTCGCTCATAAGTTCAAAGTTCAAGTCTAGTGCGCCACCTGAAGATGTTGTCGTAGAAAACAGTAATTTGGAGTGTATTCATTTTAGAACATGGGTCAACGATTTATAATACAGGAAAAAAAAAATATTGAAAAAAAAAATTTCGCTCCACCCTAGCGTACATGGATGGAAAGGTCTCTTTACTCTCAGTTAAACGGTGAAAACCGCAACCACCAACGAGGCTTGGTTGCGGAGATATAGGGTTTTAAAGACATTTTGATTTTTAAAGTTTTTAACGATGCCGGCATCGCAAGTTTTGTCAAAAAGTGATGAAAAATTTTTTTGCGGAGATTTAAAAAATGGCGTACATGGATGGAAAGGTCTCTTTACTCTCAGTTTAACGGTGAAAACCGCAACCACCAACGAGGCTTGGTTGCGGAGATATAGGGTTTTAAAGACATTTTGATTTTTAAAGTTTTTAACGATGCCGGCATCGCAAGTTTTGTCAAAAAGTGATGAAAAATTTTTTGCGGAGATTTAAAAAATGGCGTACATGGATAGAAAGGTCTCTTTACTCTCAGTTTAACGGTGAAAACCGCAACCACCAACGAGGCTTAGTTGCGGAGATATAGTGTTTTGAAGACATTTTGATTTTTAAAGTTTTTAACGATGCCAGCATCGCAAGTTTTGTCAAAAAGTGATGAAAAATTTTTTGCGGAGATTTAAAAAATGGCGTACATGGATAGAAAGGTCTCTTTACTCTCAGTTAAACGGTGAAAACCGCAACCACCAACCAGGCTTGGTTGCGGAGATATAGGGTTTTAAAGACATTTTGATTTTTAAAGTTTTTAACGATGCCGGCATCGCAAGTTTTGTCAAAAAGTGATGAAAAATTTTTTTGCGGAGATTTAAAAAATGGCGTACATGGATGGAAAGGTCTCTTTACTCTCAGTTTAACGGTGAAAACCGCAACCACCAACGAGGCTTGGTTGCGGAGATATAGGGTTTTGAAGACATTTTGATTTTTAAAGTTTTTAACGATGCCGGCATCGCAAGTTTTGTCATAAAGTGATGAAAAATTTTTTTGCGGAGATTTAAAAAATGGCGTACATGGATGGAAAGGTCTCTTTACTCTCAGTTAAACGGTGAAAACCGCAACCACCAACGAGGCTTGGTTGCGGAGATATAGGGTTTTGAAGACATTTTGATTTTTAAAGTTTTTAACGATGCCGGCATCGCAAGTTTTGTCAAAAAGTGATGAAAAATTTTTTTGCGGAGATTTAAAAAATGGCGTATATGGATGGAAAGGTCTCTTTACTCTCAGTTAAACGGTGAAAACCGCAACCACCAACGAGGCTTGGTTGCGGAGATATAGGGTTTTAAAGACATTTTGATTTTTAAAGTTTTTAACGATGCCGGCATCGCAAGTTTTGTCAAAAAGTGATGAAAAATTTTTTTGCGGAGATTTAAAAAATGGCGTACATGGATGGAAAGGTCTCTTTACTCTCAGTTTAACGGTGAAAACCGCAACCACCAACGAGGCTTGGTTGCGGAGATATAGGGTTTTGAAGACATTTTGATTTTTAAAGTTTTTAACGATGCCGGCATCGCAAGTTTTGTCAAAAAGTGATGAAAAATTTTTTTGCGGAGATTTAAAAAATGGCGTATATGGATGGAAAGGTCTCTTTACTCTCAGTTAAACGGTGAAAACCGCAACCACCAACGAGGCTTGGTTGCGGAGATATAGGGTTTTAAAGACATTTTGATTTTTAAAGTTTTTAACGATGCCGGCATCGCAAGTTTTGTCAAAAAGTGATGAAAAATTTTTTTTCGGAGATTTAAAAAATGGCGTACATGGATGGAAAGGTCTCTTTACTCTCAGTTAAACGGTGAAAACCGCAACCACCAACGAGGCTTGGTTGCGGAGATATAGGGTTTTGAAGACATTTTGATTTTTAAAGTTTTTAACGATGCCGGCATCGCAAGTTTTGTCAAAAAGTGATGAAAAATTTTTTTGCGGAGATTTAAAAAATGGCGTACATGGATGGAAAGGTCTCTTTACTCTCAGTTTAACGGTGAAAACCGCAACCACCAACGAGGCTTGGTTGCGGAGATATAGGGTTTTAAAGACATTTTGATTTTTAAAGTTTTTAACGATGCCGGCATCGCAAGTTTTGTCAAAAAGTGATGAAAAATTTTTTTGCAGAGATTTAAAAAATGGCGTACATGGATGGAAAGGTCTCTTTACTCTCAGTTTAACGGTGAAAACCGCAACCACCAACGAGGCTTGGTTGCGGAGATATAGGGTTTTGAAGACATTTTGATTTTTAAAGTTTTTAACGATGCCGGCATCGCAAGTTTTGTCAAAAAGTGATGAAAAATTTTTTTGCGGAGATTTAAAAAATGGCGTACATGGATGGAAAGGTCTCTTTACTCTCAGTTTAACGGTGAAAACCGCAACCACCAACGAGGCTTGGTTGCGGAGATATAGGGTTTTGAAGACATTTTGATTTTTAAAGTTTTTAACGGTGCCGGCATCGCAAGTTTTGTCAAAAAGTGATGAAAAATTTTTTTGCGGAGATTTAAAAAATGGCGTACATGGATGGAAAGGTCTCTTTACTCTCAGTTAAACGGTGAAAACCGCAACCACCAACGAGGCTTGGTTGCGGAGATATAGGGTTTTGAAGACATTTTGATTTTTAAAGTTTTTAACGATGCCGGCATCGCAAGTTTTGTCAAAAAGTGATGAAAAATTTTTTTGCGGAGATTTAAAAAATGGCGTACATGGATGGAAAGGTCTCTTTACTCTCAGTTTAACGGTGAAAACCGCAACCACCAACGAGGCTTGGTTGCGGAGATATAGGGTTTTGAAGACATTTTGATTTTTAAAGTTTTTAACGATGCCGGCATCGCAAGTTTTGTCAAAAAGTGATGAAAAATTTTTTTGCGGAGATTTAAAAAATGGCGTACATGGATGGAAAGGTCTCTTTACTCTCAGTTTAACGGTGAAAACCGCAACCACCAGCGAGGCTTAGTTGCGGAGATATAGGGTTTTGAAGACATTTTGATTTTTAAAGTTTTTAACGATGCCGGAATCGCAAGTTTTGTCAAAAAGTGATGAAAAATTTTTTTTCGGAGATTTAAAAAATGGCGTACATGGATGGAAAGGTCTCTTTACTCTCAGTTAAACGGTGAAAACCGCAACCACCAACGAGGCTTGGTTGCGGAGATATAGGGTTTTGAAGACATTTTGATTTTTAAAGTTTTTAACGATGCCGGCATCGCAAGTTTTGTCAAAAAGTGATGAAAAATTTTTTTGCGGAGATTTAAAAAATGGCGTACATGGATGGAAAGGTCTCTTTACTCTCAGTTAAACGGTGAAAACCGCAACCACCAACGAGGCTTGGTTGCGGAGATATAGGGTTTTAAAGACATTTTGATTTTTAAAGTTTTTAACGATGCCGGCATCGCAAGTTTTGTCAAAAAGTGATGAAAAATTTTTTTGCGGAGATTTAAAAAATGGCGTACATGGATGGAAAGGTCTCTTTACTCTCAGTTTAACGGTGAAAACCGCAACCACCAGCGAGGCTTAGTTGCGGAGATATAGGGTTTTGAAGACATTTTGATTTTTAAAGTTTTTAACGATGCCGGCATCGCAAGTTTTGTCAAAAAGTGATGAAAAATTTTTTTGCGGAGATTTAAAAAATGGCGTACATGGATGGAAAGGTCTCTTTACTCTCAGTTAAACGGTGAAAACCGCAACCACCAACGAGGCTTGGTTGCGGAGATATAGGGTTTTAAAGACATTTTGATTTTTAAAGTTTTTAACGATGCCGGCATCGCAAGTTTTGTCAAAAAGTGATGAAAAATTTTTTTTCGGAGATTTAAAAAATGGCGTACATGGATGGAAAGGTCTCTTTACTCTCAGTTAAACGGTGAAAACCGCAACCACCAACGAGGCTTGGTTGCGGAGATATAGGGTTTTGAAGACATTTTGATTTTTAAAGTTTTTAACGATGCCGGCATCGCAAGTTTTGTCAAAAAGTGATGAAAAATTTTTTTGCGGAGATTTAAAAAATGGCGTACATGGATGGAAAGGTCTCTTTACTCTCAGTTTAACGGTGAAAACCGCAACCACCAACGAGGCTTGGTTGCGGAGATATAGGGTTTTAAAGACATTTTGATTTTTAAAGTTTTTAACGATGCCGGCATCGCAAGTTTTGTCAAAAAGTGATGAAAAATTTTTTTGCAGAGATTTAAAAAATGGCGTACATGGATGGAAAGGTCTCTTTACTCTCAGTTTAACGGTGAAAACCGCAACCACCAACGAGGCTTGGTTGCGGAGATATAGGGTTTTAAAGACATTTTGATTTTTAAAGTTTTTAACGATGCCGGCATCGCAAGTTTTGTCAAAAAGTGATGAAAAATTTTTTTGCGGAGATTTAAAAAATGGCGTACATGGATGGAAAGGTCTCTTTACTCTCAGTTAAACGGTGAAAACCGCAACCACCAACGAGGCTTGTTTGCGGAGATATAGGGTTTTAAAGACATTTTGATTTTTAAAGTTTTTAACGATGCCGGCATCGCAAGTTTTGTCAAAAAGTGATGAAAAATTTTTTTGCAGAGATTTAAAAAATGGCGTACATGGATGGAAAGGTCTCTTTACTCTCAGTTTAACGGTGAAAACCGCAACCACCAACGAGGCTTGGTTGCGGAGATATAGGGTTTTAAAGACATTTTGATTTTTAAAGTTTTTAACGATGCCGGCATCGCAAGTTTTGTCAAAAAGTGATGAAAAATTTTTTTGCGGAGATTTAAAAAATGGCGTACATGGATGGAAAGGTCTCTTTACTCTCAGTTAAACGGTGAAAACCGCAACCACCAACGAGGCTTGTTTGCGGAGATATAGGGTTTTAAAGACATTTTGATTTTTAAAGTTTTTAACGATGCCGGCATCGCAAGTTTTGTCAAAAAGTGATGAAAAATTTTTTTGCGGAGATTTAAAAAATGGCGTACATGGATGGAAAGGTCTCTTTACTCTCAGTTAAACGGTGAAAACCGCAACCACCAACGAGGCTTGGTTGCGGAGATATAGGGTTTTGAAGACATTTTGATTTTTAAAGTTTTTAACGATGCCGGCATCGCAAGTTTTGTCAAAAAGTGATGAAAAATTTTTTTGCGGAGATTTAAAAAATGGCGTACATGGATGGAAAGGTCTCTTTACTCTCAGTTAAACGGTGAAAACCGCAACCACCAACGAGGCTTGGTTGCGGAGATATAGGGTTTTAAAGACATTTTGATTTTTAAAGTTTTTAACGATGCCGGCATCGCAAGTTTTGTCAAAAAGTGATGAAAAATTTTTTTTCGGAGATTTAAAAAATGGCGTACATGGATGGAAAGGTCTCTTTACTCTCAGTTAAACGGTGAAAACCGCAACCACCAACGAGGCTTGGTTGCGGAGATATAGGGTTTTGAAGACATTTTGATTTTTAAAGTTTTTAACGATGCCGGCATCGCAAGTTTTGTCAAAAAGTGATGAAAAATTTTTTTGCGGAGATTTAAAAAATGGCGTACATGGATGAAAAGGTCTCTTTACTCTCAGTTTAACGGTGAAAACCGCAACCACCAACGAGGCTTGGTTGCGGAGATATAGGGTTTTAAAGACATTTTGATTTTTAAAGTTTTTAACGATGCCGGCATCGCAAGTTTTGTCAAAAAGTGATGAAAAATTTTTTTGCAGAGATTTAAAAAATGGCGTACATGGATGGAAAGGTCTCTTTACTCTCAGTTTAACGGTGAAAACCGCAACCACCAACGAGGCTTGGTTGCGGAGATATAGGGTTTTAAAGACATTTTGATTTTTAAAGTTTTTAACGATGCCGGCATCGCAAGTTTTGTCAAAAAGTGATGAAAAATTTTTTTGCGGAGATTTAAAAAATGGCGTACATGGATGGAAAGGTCTCTTTACTCTCAGTTAAACGGTGAAAACCGCAACCACCAACGAGGCTTGTTTGCGGAGATATAGGGTTTTAAAGACATTTTGATTTTTAAAGTTTTTAACGATGCCGGCATCGCAAGTTTTGTCAAAAAGTGATGAAAAATTTTTTTGCAGAGATTTAAAAAATGGCGTACATGGATGGAAAGGTCTCTTTACTCTCAGTTTAACGGTGAAAACCGCAACCACCAACGAGGCTTGGTTGCGGAGATATAGGGTTTTGAAGACATTTTGATTTTTAAAGTTTTTAACGATGCCGGCATCGCAAGTTTTGTCAAAAAGTGATGAAAAATTTTTTTGCGGAGATTTAAAAAATGGCGTACATGGATGGAAAGGTCTCTTTACTCTCAGTTTAACGGTGAAAACCGCAACCACCAGCGAGGCTTAGTTGCGGAGATATAGGGTTTTGAAGACATTTTGATTTTTAAAGTTTTTAACGATGCCGGCATCGCAAGTTTTGTCAAAAAGTGATGAAAAATTTTTTTGCGGAGATTTAAAAAATGGCGTACATGGATGGAAAGGTCTCTTTACTCTCAGTTAAACGGTGAAAACCGCAACCACCAACGAGGCTTGGTTGCGGAGATATAGGGTTTTAAAGACATTTTGATTTTTAAAGTTTTTAACGATGCCGGCATCGCAAGTTTTGTCAAAAAGTGATGAAAAATTTTTTTGCGGAGATTTAAAAAATGGCGTACATGGATGGAAAGGTCTCTTTACTCTCAGTTAAACGGTGAAAACCGCAACCACCAACGAGGCTTGGTTGCGGAGATATAGGGTTTTGAAGACATTTTGATTTTTAAAGTTTTTAACGATGCCGGCATCGCAAGTTTTGTCAAAAAGTGATGAAAAATTTTTTTGCGGAGATTTAAAAAATGGCGTACATGGATGGAAAGGTCTCTTTACTCTCAGTTTAACGGTGAAAACCGCAACCACCAACGAGGCTTGGTTGCGGAGATATAGGGTTTTAAAGACATTTTGATTTTTAAAGTTTTTAACGATGCCGGCATCGCAAGTTTTGTCAAAAAGTGATGAAAAATTTTTTTGCAGAGATTTAAAAAATGGCGTACATGGATGGAAAGGTCTCTTTACTCTCAGTTTAACGGTGAAAACCGCAACCACCAACGAGGCTTGGTTGCGGAGATATAGGGTTTTGAAGACATTTTGATTTTTAAAGTTTTTAACGATGCCGGCATCGCAAGTTTTGTCAAAAAGTGATGAAAAATTTTTTTGCGGAGATTTAAAAAATGGCGTACATGGATGGAAAGGTCTCTTTACTCTCAGTTTAACGGTGAAAACCGCAACCACCAGCGAGGCTTAGTTGCGGAGATATAGGGTTTTGAAGACATTTTGATTTTTAAAGTTTTTAACGATGCCGGCATCGCAAGTTTTGTCAAAAAGTGATGAAAAATTTTTTTGCGGAGATTTAAAAAATGGCGTACATGGATGGAAAGGTCTCTTTACTCTCAGTTAAACGGTGAAAACCGCAACCAGCAACGAGGCTTGGTTGCGGAGATATAGGGTTTTGAAGACATTTTGATTTTTAAAGTTTTTAACGATGCCGGCATCGCAAGTTTTGTCAAAAAGTGATGAAAAATTTTTTTGCGGAGATTTAAAAAATGGCGTACATGGATGGAAAGGTCTCTTTACTCTCAGTTTAACGGTGAAAACCGCAACCACCAACGAGGCTTGGTTGCGGAGATATAGGGTTTTAAAGACATTTTGATTTTTAAAGTTTTTAACGATGCCGGCATCGCAAGTTTTGTCAAAAAGTGATGAAAAATTTTTTTGCAGAGATTTAAAAAATGGCGTACATGGATGGAAAGGTCTCTTTACTCTCAGTTTAACGGTGAAAACCGCAACCAGCAACGAGGCTTGGTTGCGGAGATATAGGGTTTTGAAGACATTTTGATTTTTAAAGTTTTTAACGATGCCGGCATCGCAAGTTTTGTCAAAAAGTGATGAAAAATTTTTTTGCGGAGATTTAAAAAACGGCGTACATGGATGGAAAGGTCTCTTTACTCTCAGTTTAACGGTGAAAACCGCAACCACCAACGAGGCTTGGTTGCGGAGATATAGGGTTTTAAAGACATTTTGATTTTTAAAGTTTTTAACGATGCCGGCATCGCAAGTTTTGTCAAAAAGTGATGAAAAATTTTTTTGCAGAGATTTAAAAAATGGCGTACATGGATGGAAAGGTCTCTTTACTCTCAGTTTAACGGTGAAAACCGCAACCACCAACGAGGCTTGGTTGCGGAGATATAGGGTTTTAAAGACATTTTGATTTTTAAAGTTTTTAACGATGCCGGCATCGCAAGTTTTGTCAAAAAGTGATGAAAAATTATTTTGCAGAGATTTAAAAAATGGCGTACATGGATGGAAAGGTCTCTTTACTCTCAGTTTAACGGTGAAAACCGCAACCACCAACGAGGCTTGGTTGCGGAGATATAGGGTTTTGAAGACATTTTGATTTTTAAAGTTTTTAACGATGCCGGCATCGCAAGTTTTGTCAAAAAGTGATGAAAAATTTTTTTGCGGAGATTTAAAAAATGGCGTACATGGATGGAAAGGTCTCTTTACTCTCAGTTTAACGGTGAAAACCGCAACCACCAACGAGGCTTGGTTGCGGAGATATAGGGTTTTGAAGACATTTTGATTTTTAAAGTTTTTAACGATGCCGGCATCGCAAGTTTTGTCAAAAAGTGATGAAAAATTTTTTTGCGGAGATTTAAAAAATGGCGTACATGGATGGAAAGGTCTCTTTACTCTCAGTTTAACGGTGAAAACCGCAACCACCAACGAGGCTTGGTTGTGGAGATATAGGGTTTTAAAGACATTTTGATTTTTAAAGTTTTTAACGATGCCGGCATCGCAAGTTTTGTCAAAAAGTGATGAAAAATTTTTTTGCGGAGATTTAAAAAATGGCGTACATGGATGGAAAGGTCTCTTTACTCTCAGTTAAACGGTGAAAACCGCAACCACCAACGAGGCTTGGTTGCGGAGATATAGGGTTTTAAAGACATTTTGATTTTTAAAGTTTTTAACGATGCCGGCATCGCAAGTTTTGTCAAAAAGTGATGAAAAATTTTTTTGCAGAGATTTAAAAAATGGCGTACATGGATGGAAAGGTCTCTTTACTCTCAGTTTAACGGTGAAAACCGCAACCACCAACGAGGCTTGGTTGCGGAGATATAGGGTTTTGAAGACATTTTGATTTTTAAAGTTTTTAACGATGCCGGCATCGCAAGTTTTGTCAAAAAGTGATGAAAATTTTTTTTGCGGAGATTTAAAAAATGGCGTACATGGATGGAAAGGTCTCTTTACTCTCAGTTTAACGGTGAAAACCGCAACCACCAACGAGGCTTGGTTGCGGAGATATAGGGTTTTGAAGACATTTTGATTTTTAAAGTTTTTAACGGTGCCGGCATCGCAAGTTTTGTCAAAAAGTGATGAAAAATTTTTTTGCGGAGATTTAAAAAATGGCGTACATGGATGGAAAGGTCTCTTTACTCTCAGTTAAACGGTGAAAACCGCAACCACCAACGAGGCTTGGTTGCGGAGATATAGGGTTTTGAAGACATTTTGATTTTTAAAGTTTTTAACGATGCCGGCATCGCAAGTTTTGTCAAAAAGTGATGAAAAATTTTTTTGCGGAGATTTAAAAAATGGCGTACATGGATGGAAAGGTCTCTTTACTCTCAGTTTAACGGTGAAAACCGCAACCACCAACGAGGCTTGGTTGCGGAGATATAGGGTTTTAAAGACATTTTGATTTTTAAAGTTTTTAACGATGCCGGCATCGCAAGTTTTGTCAAAAAGTGATGAAAAATTTTTTTGCAGAGATTTAAAAAATGGCGTACATGGATGGAAAGGTCTCTTTACTCTCAGTTTAACGGTGAAAACCGCAACCACCAACGAGGCTTGGTTGCGGAGATATAGGGTTTTGAAGACATTTTGATTTTTAAAGTTTTTAACGATGCCGGCATCGCAAGTTTTGTCAAAAAGTGATGAAAAATTTTTTTGCGGAGATTTAAAAAATGGCGTACATGGATGGAAAGGTCTCTTTACTCTCAGTTTAACGGTGAAAACCGCAACCACCAGCGAGGCTTAGTTGCGGAGATATAGGGTTTTGAAGACATTTTGATTTTTAAAGTTTTTAACGATGCCGGCATCGCAAGTTTTGTCAAAAAGTGATGAAAAATTTTTTTTCGGAGATTTAAAAAATGGCGTACATGGATGGAAAGGTCTCTTTACTCTCAGTTAAACGGTGAAAACCGCAACCACCAACGAGGCTTGGTTGCGGAGATATAGGGTTTTGAAGACATTTTGATTTTTAAAGTTTTTAACGATGCCGGCATCGCAAGTTTTGTCAAAAAGTGATGAAAAATTTTTTTGCGGAGATTTAAAAAATGGCGTACATGGATGGAAAGGTCTCTTTACTCTCAGTTAAACGGTGAAAACCGCAACCACCAACTAGGCTTGGTTGCGGAGATATAGGGTTTTGAAGACATTTTGATTTTTAAAGTTTTTAACGATGCCGGCATCGCAAGTTTTGTCAAAAAGTGATGAAAAATTTTTTTGCGGAGATTTAAAAAATGGCGTACATGGATGGAAAGGTCTCTTTACTCTCAGTTAAACGGTGAAAACCGCAACCACCAACGAGGCTTGGTTGCGGAGATATAGGGTTTTAAAGACATTTTGATTTTTAAAGTTTTTAACGATGCCGGCATCGCAAGTTTTGTCAAAAAGTGATGAAAAATTTTTTTGCGGAGATTTAAAAAATGGCGTACATGGATGGAAAGGTCTCTTTACTCTCAGTTAAACGGTGAAAACCGCAACCACCAACGAGGCTTGTTTGCGGAGATATAGGGTTTTAAAGACATTTTGATTTTTAAAGTTTTTAACGATGCCGGCATCGCAAGTTTTGTCAAAAAGTGATGAAAAATTTTTTTGCGGAGATTTAAAAAATGGCGTACATGGATGGAAAGGTCTCTTTACTCTCAGTTAAACGGTGAAAACCGCAACCACCAACGAGGCTTGGTTGCGGAGATATAGGGTTTTGAAGACATTTTGATTTTTAAAGTTTTTAACGATGCCGGCATCGCAAGTTTTGTCAAAAAGTGATGAAAAATTTTTTTGCGGAGATTTAAAAAATGGCGTACATGGATGGAAAGGTCTCTTTACTCTCAGTTAAACGGTGAAAACCGCAACCACCAACGAGGCTTGGTTGCGGAGATATAGGGTTTTAAAGACATTTTGATTTTTAAAGTTTTTAACGATGCCGGCATCGCAAGTTTTGTCAAAAAGTGATGAAAAATTTTTTTGCGGAGATTTAAAAAATGGCGTACATGGATGGAAAGGTCTCTTTACTCTCAGTTAAACGGTGAAAACCGCAACCACCAACGAGGCTTGTTTGCGGAGATATAGGGTTTTAAAGACATTTTGATTTTTAAAGTTTTTAACGATGCCGGCATCGCAAGTTTTGTCAAAAAGTGATGAAAAATTTTTTTGCGGAGATTTAAAAAATGGCGTACATGGATGGAAAGGTCTCTTTACTCTCAGTTAAACGGTGAAAACCGCAACCACCAACGAGGCTTGGTTGCGGAGATATAGGGTTTTGAAGACATTTTGATTTTTAAAGTTTTTAACGATGCCGGCATCGCAAGTTTTGTCAAAAAGTGATGAAAAATTTTTTTGCGGAGATTTAAAAAATGGCGTACATGGATGGAAAGGTCTCTTTACTCTCAGTTTAACGGTGAAAACCGCAACCACCAACGAGGCTTGGTTGCGGAGATATAGGGTTTTAAAGACATTTTGATTTTTAAAGTTTTTAACGATGCCGGCATCGCAAGTTTTGTCAAAAAGTGATGAAAAATTTTTTTGCAGAGATTTAAAAAATGGCGTACATGGATGGAAAGGTCTCTTTACTCTCAGTTTAACGGTGAAAACCGCAACCACCAACGAGGCTTGGTTGCGGAGATATAGGGTTTTAAAGACATTTTGATTTTTAAAGTTTTTAACGATGCCGGCATCGCAAGTTTTGTCAAAAAGTGATGAAAAATTTTTTTGCGGAGATTTAAAAAATGGCGTACATGGATGGAAAGGTCTCTTTACTCTCAGTTAAACGGTGAAAACCGCAACCACCAACGAGGCTTGTTTGCGGAGATATAGGGTTTTAAAGACATTTTGATTTTTAAAGTTTTTAACGATGCCGGCATCGCAAGTTTTGTCAAAAAGTGATGAAAAATTTTTTTGCAGAGATTTAAAAAATGGCGTACATGGATGGAAAGGTCTCTTTACTCTCAGTTTAACGGTGAAAACCGCAACCACCAACGAGGCTTGGTTGCGGAGATATAGGGTTTTGAAGACATTTTGATTTTTAAAGTTTTTAACGATGCCGGCATCGCAAGTTTTGTCAAAAAGTGATGAAAAATTTTTTTGCGGAGATTTAAAAAATGGCGTACATGGATGGAAAGGTCTCTTTACTCTCAGTTTAACGGTGAAAACCGCAACCACCAGCGAGGCTTAGTTGCGGAGATATAGGGTTTTGAAGACATTTTGATTTTTAAAGTTTTTAACGATGCCGGCATCGCAAGTTTTGTCAAAAAGTGATGAAAAATTTTTTTGCGGAGATTTAAAAAATGGCGTACATGGATGGAAAGGTCTCTTTACTCTCAGTTAAACGGTGAAAACCGCAACCACCAACGAGGCTTGGTTGCGGAGATATAGGGTTTTGAAGACATTTTGATTTTTAAAGTTTTTAACGATGCCGGATCGCAAGTTTTGTCAAAAAGTGATGAAAAATTTTTTTGCGGAGATTTAAAAAATGGCGTACATGGATGGAAAGGTCTCTTTACTTTCAGTTTAACGGTGAAAACCGCAACCACCAGCGAGGCTTAGTTGCGGAGATATAGGGTTTTGAAGACATTTTGATTTTTAAAGTTTTTAACGATGCCGGCATCGCAAGTTTTGTCAAAAAGTGATGAAAAATTTTTTTGCGGAGATTTAAAAAATGGCGTACATGGATGGAAAGGTCTCTTTACTCTCAGTTAAACGGTGAAAACCGCAACCAGCAACGAGGCTTGGTTGCGGAGATATAGGGTTTTGAAGACATTTTGATTTTTAAAGTTTTTAACGATGCCGGCATCGCAAGTTTTGTCAAAAAGTGATGAAAAATTTTTTTGCGGAGATTTAAAAAATGGCGTACATGGATGGAAAGGTCTCTTTACTCTCAGTTTAACGGTGAAAACCGCAACCACCAAAGAGGCTTGGTTGCGGAGATATAGGCTTTTAAAAACATTTTGATTTTTAAAGTTTTTAACGATGCCGGCATCGCAAGTTTTGTCAAAAAGTGATGAAAAATTTTTTGCGGAGATTTAAAAAATGGCGTTCATGGATGAAGAGGTCTCCTTACTCTCAGTTCAACGGTGAAAACCGCAACCACCAACGAGGCTTGGTTGCGGAGATATAGGGTTTTAAAGACATTTTGATTTTTAAAGTTTTTAACGATGCCGGCATCGCAAGTTTTGTCAAAAAGTGATGAAAAATTTTTTTGCGGAGATTTAAAAAATGGCGTACATGGATGGAAAGGTCTCTTTACTCTCAGTTTAACGGTGAAAACCGCAACCACCAACGAGGCTTGGTTGCGGAGATATAGGGTTTTGAAGACATTTTGATTTTTAAAGTTTTTAACGATGCCGGCATCGCAAGTTTTGTCAAAAAGTGATGAAAAATTTTTTTGCGGAGATTTAAAAAATGGCGTACATGGATGGAAAGGTCTCTTTACTCTCAGTTTAACGGTGAAAACCGCAACCACCAACGAGGCTTGGTTGTGGAGATATAGGGTTTTAAAGACATTTTGATTTTTAAAGTTTTTAACGATGCCGGATCGCAAGTTTTGTCAAAAAGTGATGAAAAATTTTTTTGCGGAGATTTAAAAAATGGCGTACATGGATGGAAAGGTCTCTTTACTCTCAGTTAAACGGTGAAAACCGCAACCACCAACGAGGCTTGGTTGCGGAGATATAGGGTTTTAAAGACATTTTGATTTTTAAAGTTTTTAACGATGCCGGCATCGCAAGTTTTGTCAAAAAGTGATGAAAAATTTTTTTGCAGAGATTTAAAAAATGGCGTACATGGATGGAAAGGTCTCTTTACTCTCAGTTTAACGGTGAAAACCGCAACCACCAACGAGGCTTGGTTGCGGAGATATAGGGTTTTGAAGACATTTTGATTTTTAAAGTTTTTAACGATGCCGGCATCGCAAGTTTTGTCAAAAAGTGATGAAAAATTTTTTTGCGGAGATTTAAAAAATGGCGTACATGGGTGGAAAGGTCTCTTTACTCTCAGTTTAACGGTGAAAACCGCAACCACCAGCGAGGCTTAGTTGCGGAGATATAGGGTTTTGAAGACATTTTGATTTTTAAAGTTTTTAACGATGCCGGCATCGCAAGTTTTGTCAAAAAGTGATGAAAAATTTTTTTGCGGAGATTTAAAAAATGGCGTACATGGATGGAAAGGTCTCTTTACTCTCAGTTAAACGGTGAAAACCGCAACCACCAACGAGGCTTGGTTGCGGAGATATAGGGTTTTGAAGACATTTTGATTTTTAAAGTTTTTAACGATGCCGGCATCGCAAGTTTTGTCAAAAAGTGATGAAAAATTTTTTTGCGGAGATTTAAAAAATGGCGTACATGGATGGAAAGGTCTCTTTACTCTCAGTTAAACGGTGAAAACCGCAACCACCAACGAGGCTTGGTTGCGGAGATATAGGGTTTTAAAGACATTTTGATTTTTAAAGTTTTTAACGATGCCGGCATCGCAAGTTTTGTCAAAAAGTGATGAAAATTTTTTTTGGAGAGATTTAAAAAATGGCGTACATGGATGGAAAGGTCTCTTTACTCTCAGTTTAACGGTGAAAACCGCAACCACCAACGAGGCTTGGTTGCGGAGATATAGGGTTTTGAAGACATTTTGATTTTTAAAGTTTTTAACGATGCCGGCATCGCAAGTTTTGTCAAAAAGTGATGAAAAATTTTTTTGCGGAGATTTAAAAAATGGCGTACATGGATGGAAAGGTCTCTTTACTCTCAGTTTAACGGTGAAAACCGCAACCACCAGCGAGGCTTAGTTGCGGAGATATAGGGTTTTGAAGACATTTTGATTTTTAAAGTTTTTAACGATGCCGGCATCGCAAGTTTTGTCAAAAAGTGATGAAAAATTTTTTTGCGGAGATTTAAAAAATGGCGTACATGGATGGAAAGGTCTCTTTACTCTCAGTTAAACGGTGAAAACCGCAACCACCAACGAGGCTTGGTTGCGGAGATATAGGGTTTTGAAGACATTTTGATTTTTAAAGTTTTTAACGATGCCGGCATCGCAAGTTTTGTCAAAAAGTGATGAAAAATTTTTTTGCGGAGATTTAAAAAATGGCGTACATGGATGGAAAGGTCTCTTTACTCTCAGTTAAACGGTGAAAACCGCAACCACCAATGAGGCTTGGTTGCGGAGATATAGGGTTTTGAAGACATTTTGATTTTTAAAGTTTTTAACGATGCCGGCATCGCAAGTTTTGTCAAAAAGTGATGAAAAATTTTTTTGCGGAGATTTAAAAAATGGCGTACATGGATGGAAAGGTCTCTTTACTCTCAGTTTAACGGTGAAAACCGCAACCACCAACGAGGCTTGGTTGCGGAGATATAGGGTTTTAAAGACATTTTGATTTTTAAAGTTTTTAACGATGCCGGCATCGCAAGTTTTGTCAAAAAGTGATGAAAAATTATTTTGCAGAGATTTAAAAAATGGCGTACATGGATGGAAAGGTCTCTTTACTCTCAGTTTAACGGTGAAAACCGCAACCACCAACGAGGCTTGGTTGCGGAGATATAGGGTTTTAAAGACATTTTGATTTTTAAAGTTTTTAACGATGCCGGCATCGCAAGTTTTGTCAAAAAGTGATGAAAAATTTTTTTGCGGAGATTTAAAAAATGGCGTACATGGATGGAAAGGTCTCTTTACTCTCAGTTTAATGGTGAAAACCGCAACCACCAACGAGGCTTGGTTGCGGAGATATAGGGTTTTAAAGACATTTTGATTTTTAAAGTTTTTAACGATGCCGGCATCGCAAGTTTTGTCAAAAAGTGATGAAAAATTTTTTTTCGGAGATTTAAAAAATGGCGTACATGGATGGAAAGGTCTCTTTACTCTCAGTTAAACGGTGAAAACCGCAACCACCAACGAGGCTTGGTTGCGGAGATATAGGGTTTTGAAGACATTTTGATTTTTAAAGTTTTTAACGATGCCGGCATCGCAAGTTTTGTCAAAAAGTGATGAAAAATTTTTTTGCGGAGATTTAAAAAATGGCGTACATGGATGGAAAGGTCTCTTTACTCTCAGTTAAACGGTGAAAACCGCAACCACCAACGAGGCTTGGTTGCGGAGATATAGGGTTTTGAAGACATTTTGATTTTTAAAGTTTTTAACGATGCCGGCATCGCAAGTTTTGTCAAAAAGTGATGAAAAATTTTTTTGCGGAGATTTAAAAAATGGCGTACATGGATGGAAAGGTCTCTTTACTCTCAGTTTAACGGTGAAAACCGCAACCACCAACGAGGCTTGGTTGCGGAGATATAGGGTTTTAAAGACATTTTGATTTTAAAGTTTTTAACGATGCCGGCATCGCAAGTTTTGTCAAAAAGTGATGAAAAATTTTTTTGCGGAAATTTAAAAAATGGCGTACATGGATGGAAAGGTCTCTTTACTCTCAGTTAAACGGTGAAAACCGCAACCACCAACGAGGCTTGGTTGTGGAGATATAGGGTTTTAAAGACATTTTGATTTTTAAAGTTTTTAACGATGCCGGCATCGCAAGTTTTGTCAAAAATTGATGAAAAATTTTTTTGCGGAGATTTAAAAAATGGCGTACATGGATGGAAAGGTCTCTTTACTCTCAGTTTAACGGTGAAAACCGCAACCACCAAAGAGGCTTGGTTGCGGAGATATAGGCTTTTAAAAACATTTTGATTTTTAAAGTTTTTAACGATGCCGGCATCGCAAGTTTTGTCAAAAAGTGATGAAAAATTTTTTGCGGAGATTTAAAAAATGGCGTACATGGATGAAGAGGTCTCCTTACTCTCAGTTCAACGGTGAAAACCGCAACCACCAACGAGGCTTGGTTGCGGAGATATAGGGTTTTAAAGACATTTTGATTTTTAAAGTTTTTAACGATGCCGGCATCGCAAGTTTTGTCAAAAAGTGATGAAAAATTTTTTTGCGGAGATTTAAAAAATGGCGTACATGGATGGAAAGGTCTCTTTACTCTCAGTTAAACGGTGAAAACCGCAACCACCAACGAGGCTTGGTTGCGGAGATATAGGGTTTTGAAGACATTTTGATTTTTAAAGTTTTTAACGATGCCGGCATCGCAAGTTTTGTCAAAAAGTGATGAAAAATTTTTTTGCGGAGATTTAAAAAATGGCGTACATGGATGGAAAGGTCTCTTTACTCTCAGTTTAACGGTGAAAACCGCAACCACCAACGAGGCTTGGTTGCGGAGATATAGGGTTTTAAAGACATTTTGATTTTAAAGTTTTTAACGATGCCGGCATCGCAAGTTTTGTCAAAAAGTGATGAAAAATTATTTTGCAGAGATTTAAAAAATGGCGTACATGGATGGAAAGGTCTCTTTACTCTCAGTTTAACGGTGAAAACCGCAACCACCAACGAGGCTTGGTTGCGGAGATATAGGGTTTTAAAGACATTTTGATTTTTAAAGTTTTTAACGATGCCGGCATCGCAAGTTTTGTCAAAAAGTGATGAAAAATTTTTTTGCGGAGATTTAAAAAATGGCGTACATGGATGGAAAGGTCTCTTTACTCTCAGTTTAATGGTGAAAACCGCAACCACCAACGAGGCTTGGTTGCGGAGATATAGGGTTTTAAAGACATTTTGATTTTTAAAGTTTTTAACGATGCCGGCATCGCAAGTTTTGTCAAAAAGTGATGAAAAATTTTTTTTCGGAGATTTAAAAAATGGCGTACATGGATGGAAAGGTCTCTTTACTCTCAGTTAAACGGTGAAAACCGCAACCACCAACGAGGCTTGGTTGCGGAGATATAGGGTTTTGAAGACATTTTGATTTTTAAAGTTTTTAACGATGCCGGCATCGCAAGTTTTGTCAAAAAGTGATGAAAAATTTTTTTGCGGAGATTTAAAAAATGGCGTACATGGATGGAAAGGTCTCTTTACTCTCAGTTAAACGGTGAAAACCGCAACCACCAACGAGGCTTGGTTGTGGAGATATAGGGTTTTAAAGACATTTTGATTTTTAAAGTTTTTAACGATGCCGGCATCGCAAGTTTTGTCAAAAAGTGATGAAAAATTTTTTTGCGGAGATTTAAAAAATGGCGTACATGGATGGAAAGGTCTCTTTACTCTCAGTTAAACGGTGAAAACCGCAACCACCAACGAGGCTTGGTTGCGGAGATATAGGGTTTTGAAGACATTTTGATTTTTAAAGTTTTTAACGATGCCGGCATCGCAAGTTTTGTCAAAAAGTGATGAAAAATTTTTTTGCGGAGATTTAAAAAATGGCGTACATGGATGGAAAGGTCTCTTTACTCTCAGTTTAACGGTGAAAACCGCAACCACCAACGAGGCTTGGTTGCGGAGATATAGGGTTTTAAAGACATTTTGATTTTAAAGTTTTTAACGATGCCGGCATCGCAAGTTTTGTCAAAAAGTGATGAAAAATTTTTTTGCGGAAATTTAAAAAATGGCGTACATGGATGGAAAGGTCTCTTTACTCTCAGTTTAACGGTGAAAACCGCAACCACCAAAGAGGCTTGGTTGCGGAGATATAGGCTTTTAAAAACATTTTGATTTTTAAAGTTTTTAACGATGCCGGCATCGCAAGTTTTGTCAAAAAGTGATGAAAAATTTTTTGCGGAGATTTAAAAAATGGCGTACATGGATGAAGAGGTCTCCTTACTCTCAGTTCAACGGTGAAAACCGCAACCACCAACGAGGCTTGGTTGCGGAGATATAGGGTTTTAAAGACATTTTGATTTTTAAAGTTTTTAACGATGCCGGCATCGCAAGTTTTGTCAAAAAGTGATGAAAAATTTTTTTGCGGAGATTTAAAAAATGGCGTACATGGATGGAAAGGTCTCTTTACTCTCAGTTAAACGGTGAAAACCGCAACCACCAACGAGGCTTGGTTGCGGAGATATAGGGTTTTGAAGACATTTTGATTTTTAAAGTTTTTAACGATGCCGGCATCGCAAGTTTTGTCAAAAAGTGATGAAAAATTTTTTTGCGGAGATTTAAAAAATGGCGTACATGGATGGAAAGGTCTCTTTACTCTCAGTTTAACGGTGAAAACCGCAACCACCAACGAGGCTTGGTTGCGGAGATATAGGGTTTTAAAGACATTTTGATTTTAAAGTTTTTAACGATGCCGGCATCGCAAGTTTTGTCAAAAAGTGATGAAAAATTTTTTTGCGGAAATTTAAAAAATGGCGTACATGGATGGAAAGGTCTCTTTACTCTCAGTTAAACGGTGAAAACCGCAACCACCAACGAGGCTTGGTTGTGGAGATATAGGGTTTTAAAGACATTTTGATTTTTAAAGTTTTTAACGATGCCGGCATCGCAAGTTTTGTCAAAAATTGATGAAAAATTTTTTTGCGGAGATTTAAAAAATGGCGTACATGGATGGAAAGGTCTCTTTACTCTCAGTTTAACGGTGAAAACCGCAACCACCAAAGAGGCTTGGTTGCGGAGATATAGGCTTTTAAAAACATTTTGATTTTTAAAGTTTTTAACGATGCCGGCATCGCAAGTTTTGTCAAAAAGTGATGAAAAATTTTTTGCGGAGATTTAAAAAATGGCGTACATGGATGAAGAGGTCTCCTTACTCTCAGTTCAACGGTGAAAACCGCAACCACCAACGAGGCTTGGTTGCGGAGATATAGGGTTTTAAAGACATTTTGATTTTTAAAGTTTTTAACGATGCCGGCATCGCAAGTTTTGTCAAAAAGTGATGAAAAATTTTTTTGCGGAGATTTAAAAAATGGCGTACATGGATGGAAAGGTCTCTTTACTCTCAGTTAAACGGTGAAAACCGCAACCACCAACGAGGCTTGGTTGTGGAGATATAGGGTTTTAAAGACATTTTGATTTTTAAAGTTTTTAACGATGCCGGCATCGCAAGTTTTGTCAAAAAGTGATGAAAAATTTTTTTGCGGAGATTTAAAAAATGGCGTACATGGATGGAAAGGTCTCTTTACTCTCAGTTAAACGGTGAAAACCGCAACCACCAACGAGGGTTGGTTGCGGAGATATAGGGTTTTGAAGACATTTTGATTTTTAAAGTTTTTAACGATGCCGGCATCGCAAGTTTTGTCAAAAAGTGATGAAAAATTTTTTTGCGGAGATTTAAAAAATGGCGTACATGGATGGAAAGGTCTCTTTACTCTCAGTTTAACGGTGAAAACCGCAACCACCAAAGAGGCTTGGTTGCGGAGATATAGGCTTTTAAAAACATTTTGATTTTTAAAGTTTTTAACGATGCCGGCATCGCAAGTTTTGTCAAAAAGTGATGAAAAATTTTTTGCGGAGATTTAAAAAATGGCGTACATGGATGAAGAGGTCTCCTTACTCTCAGTTCAACGGTGAAAACCGCAACCACCAACGAGGCTTGGTTGCGGAGATATAGGGTTTTAAAGACATTTTGATTTTTAAAGTTTTTAACGATGCCGGCATCGCAAGTTTTGTCAAAAAGTGATGAAAAATTTTTTTGCGGAGATTTAAAAAATGGCGTACATGGATGGAAAGGTCTCTTTACTCTCAGTTAAACGGTGAAAACCGCAACCACCAACGAGGCTTGGTTGCGGAGATATAGGGTTTTGAAGACATTTTGATTTTTAAAGTTTTTAACGATGCCGGCATCGCAAGTTTTGTCAAAAAGTGATGAAAAATTTTTTTGCAGAGATTTAAAAAATGGCGTACATGGATGGAAAGGTCTCTTTACTCTCAGTTAAACGGTGAAAACCGCAACCACCAACGAGGCTTGGTTGTGGAGATATAGGGTTTTAAAGACATTTTGATTTTTAAAGTTTTTAACGATGCCGGCATCGCAAGTTTTGTCAAAAAGTGATGAAAAATTTTTTTGCGGAGATTTAAAAAATGGCGTACATGGATGGAAAGGTCTCTTTACTCTCAGTTAAACGGTGAAAACCGCAACCACCAACGAGGGTTGGTTGCGGAGATATAGGGTTTTGAAGACATTTTGATTTTTAAAGTTTTTAACGATGCCGGCATCGCAAGTTTTGTCAAAAAGTGATAAAAATTTTTTTTGCGGAGATTTAAAAAATGGCGTACATGGATGGAAAGGTCTCTTTACTCTCAGTTTAACGGTGAAAACCGCAACCACCAAAGAGGCTTGGTTGCGGAGATATAGGCTTTTAAAAACATTTTGATTTTTAAAGTTTTTAACGATGCCGGCATCGCAAGTTTTGTCAAAAAGTGATGAAAAATTTTTTGCGGAGATTTAAAAAATGGCGTACATGGATGAAGAGGTCTCCTTACTCTCAGTTCAACGGTGAAAACCGCAACCACCAACGAGGCTTGGTTGCGGAGATATAGGGTTTTAAAGACATTTTGATTTTTAAAGTTTTTAACGATGCCGGCATCGCAAGTTTTGTCAAAAAGTGATGAAAAATTTTTTTGCGGAGATTTAAAAAATGGCGTACATGGATGGAAAGGTCTCTTTACTCTCAGTTAAACGGTGAAAACCGCAACCACCAACGAGGCTTGGTTGCGGAGATATAGGGTTTTGAAGACATTTTGATTTTTAAAGTTTTTAACGATGCCGGCATCGCAAGTTTTGTCAAAAAGTGATGAAAAATTTTTTTGCGGAGATTTAAAAAATGGCGTACATGGATGGAAAGGTCTCTTTACTCTCAGTTTAACGGTGAAAACCGCAACCACCAACGAGGCTTGGTTGCGGAGATATAGGGTTTTAAAGACATTTTGATTTTAAAGTTTTTAACGATGCCGGCATCGCAAGTTTTGTCAAAAAGTGATGAAAAATTTTTTTGCGGAAATTTAAAAAATGGCGTACATGGATGGAAAGGTCTCTTTACTCTCAGTTAAACGGTGAAAACCGCAACCACCAACGAGGCTTGGTTGTGGAGATATAGGGTTTTAAAGACATTTTGATTTTTAAAGTTTTTAACGATGCCGGCATCGCAAGTTTTGTCAAAAATTGATGAAAAATTTTTTTGCAGAGATTTAAAAAATGGCGTACATGGATGGAAAGGTCTCTTTACTCTCAGTTTAACGGTGAAAACCGCAACCACCAAAGAGGCTTGGTTGCGGAGATATAGGCTTTTAAAAACATTTTGATTTTTAAAGTTTTTAACGATGCCGGCATCGCAAGTTTTGTCAAAAAGTGATGAAAAATTTTTTTGCGGAGATTTAAAAAATGGCGTACATGGATGGAAAGGTCTCTTTACTCTCAGTTAAACGGTGAAAACCGCAACCACCAACGAGGCATGGTTGCGGAGATATAGGGTTTTAAAGACATTTTGATTTTTAAAGTTTTTAACGATGCCGGCATCGCAAGTTTTGTCAAAAAGTGATGAAATTTTTTTTTGCGGAGATTTAAAAAATGGCGTACATGGATGAAGAGATCTCCTTACTCTCAGTTCAACGGTGAAAACCGCAACCACCAACGAGGCTTGGTTGCGGAGATATAGGGTTTTGAAGACATTTTGATTTTTAAAGTTTTTTACGATGCCGGCATCGCAAGTTTTTACAAAAAGTGATGAAAAATTTTTTTGCAGAGATTTAAAAAATGGCGATCATGGATGGAAAGGTCTCTTTACTCTCAGTTTAATGGTGAAAACCGCAACCACCAACGAGGCTTGGTTGCGGAGATATAGGGTTTTGAAGACATTTTGATTTTTAAAGTTTTTAACGATGCCGGCATCGCAAGTTTTGTCAAAAAGTGATGAAAAATTTTTTTGCGGAGATTTAAAAAATGGCGTACATGGATGGAAAGGTCTCTTTACTCTCAGTTAAACGGTGAAAACCGCAACCACCAACGAGGCTTGGTTGCGGAGATATAGGGTTTTGAAGACATTTTGATTTTTAAAGTTTTTAACGATGCCGGCATCGCAAGTTTTGTCAAAAAGTGATGAAAAATTTTTTTGCGGAGATTTAAAAAATGGCGTACATGGATGGAAAGGTCTCTTTACTCTCAGTTAAACGGTGAAAACCGCAACCACCAACGAGGCTTGGTTGCGGAGATATAGGGTTTTGAAGACATTTTGATTTTTAAAGTTTTTAACGATGCCGGCATCGCAAGTTTTGTCAAAAAGTGATGAAAAATTTTTTTGCGGAGATTTAAAAAATGGCGTACATGGATGGAAAGGTCTCTTTACTCTCAGTTTAACGGTGAAAACCGCAACCACCAACGAAGCTTGGTTGCGGAGATATAGGGTTTTAAAGACATTTTGATTTTTAAAGTTTTTAACGATGCCGGCATCGCAAGTTTTGTCAAAAAGTGATGAAAAATTTTTTTGCCGAGATTTAAAAAATGGCGTACATGGATGGAAAGGTCTCTTTACTCTCAGTTTAACGGTGAAAACCGCAACCACCAACGAGGCTTGGTTGCGGAGATATAGGGTTTTGAAGACATTTTGATTTTTAAAGTTTTTAACGATGCCGGCATCGCAAGTTTTGTCAAAAAGTGATGAAAAATTTTTTTGCGGAGATTTAAAAAATGGCGTACATGGATGGAAAGGTCTCTTTACTCTCAGTTAAACGGTGAAAACCGCAACCACCAACGAGGCTTGGTTGCGGAGATATAGGGTTTTAAAGACATTTTGATTTTTAAAGTTTTTAACGATGCCGGCATCGCAAGTTTTGTCAAAAAGTGATGAAAAATTTTTTTGCGGAGATTTAAAAAATGGCGTACATGGATGGAAAGGTCTCTTTACTCTCAGTTAAACGGTGAAAACCGCAACCACCAACGAGGCTTGGTTGCGGAGATATAGGGTTTTAAAGACATTTTGATTTTTAAAGTTTTTAACGATGCCGGCATCGCAAGTTTTGTCAAAAAGTGATGAAAAATTTTTTAGCAGAGATTTAAAAAATGGCGTACATGGATGGAAAGGTCTCTTTACTCTCAGTTTAACGGTGAAAACCGCAACCACCAACGAGGCTTGGTTGCGGAGATATAGGGTTTTGAAGACATTTTGATTTTTAAAGTTTTTAACGATGCCGGCATCGCAAGTTTTGTCAAAAAGTGATGAAAAATTTTTTTGCGGAGATTTAAAAAATGGCGTACATGGATGGAAAGGTCTCTTTACTCTCAGTTTAACGGTGAAAACCGCAACCACCAGCGAGGCTTAGTTGCGGAGATATAGGGTTTTGAAGACATTTTGATTTTTAAAGTTTTTAACGATGCCGGCATCGCAAGTTTTGTCAAAAAGTGATGAAAAATTTTTTTGCGGAGATTTAAAAAATGGCGTACATGGATGGAAAGGTCTCTTTACTCTCAGTTAAACGGTGAAAACCGCAACCACCAACGAGGCTTGGTTGCGGAGATATAGGGTTTTGAAGACATTTTGATTTTTAAAGTTTTTAACGATGCCGGCATCGCAAGTTTTGTCAAAAAGTGATGAAAAATTTTTTTTCGGAGATTTAAAAAATGGCGTACATGGATGGAAAGGTCTCTTTACTCTCAGTTAAACGGTGAAAACCGCAACCACCAACGAGGCTTGGTTGCGGAGATATAGGGTTTTAAAGACATTTTGATTTTTAAAGTTTTTAACGATGCCGGCATCGCAAGTTTTGTCAAAAAGTGATGAAAATTTTTTTTGCGGAGATTTAAAAAATGGCGTACATGGATGGAAAGGTCTCTTTACTCTCAGTTAAACGGTGAAAACCGCAACCACCAACGAGGCTTGGTTGCGGAGATATAGGGTTTTGAAGACATTTTGATTTTTAAAGTTTTTAACGATGCCGGCATCGCAAGTTTTGTCAAAAAGTGATGAAAAATTTTTTTGCGGAGATTTAAAAAATGGCGTACATGGATGGAAAGGTCTCTTTACTCTCAGTTTAACGGTGAAAACCGCAACCACCAACGAGGCTTGGTTGCGGAGATATAGGGTTTTGAAGACATTTTGATTTTTAAAGTTTTTAACGATGCCGGCATCGCAAGTTTTGTCAAAAAGTGATGAAAAATTTTTTTGCGGAGATTTAAAAAATGGCGTACATGGATGGAAAGGTCTCTTTACTCTCAGTTTAACGGTGAAAACCGCAACCACCAACGAGGCTTGGTTGCGGAGATATAGGGTTTTAAAGACATTTTGATTTTTAAAGTTTTTAACGATGCCGGCATCGCAAGTTTTGTCAAAAAGTGATGAAAAATTATTTTGCAGAGATTTAAAAAATGGCGTACATGGATGGAAAGGTCTCTTTACTCTCAGTTTAACGGTGAAAACCGCAACCACCAACGAGGCTTGGTTGCGGAGATATAGGGTTTTGAAGACATTTTGATTTTTAAAGTTTTTAACGATGCCGGCATCGCAAGTTTTGTCAAAAAGTGATGAAAAATTTTTTTGCGGAGATTTAAAAAATGGCGTACATGTATGGAAAGGTCTCTTTACTCTCAGTTTAACGGTGAAAACCGCAACCACCAACGAGGCTTGGTTGCGGAGATATAGGGTTTTAAAGACATTTTGATTTTTAAAGTTTTTAACGATGCCGGCATCGCAAGTTTTGTCAAAAAGTGATGAAAAATTTTTTTGCGGAGATTTAAAAAATGGCGTACATGGATGGAAAGGTCTCTTTACTCTCAGTTTAACGGTGAAAACCGCAACCACCAAAGAGGCTTGGTTGCGGAGATATAGGCTTTTAAAAACATTTTGATTTTTAAAGTTTTTAACGATGCCGGCATCGCAAGTTTTGTCAAAAAGTGATGAAAAATTTTGTGCGGAGATTTAAAAAATGGCGTACATGGATGAAGAGATCTCCTTACTCTCAGTTCAACGGTGAAAACCGCAACCACCAACGAGGCTTGGTTGCGGAGATATAGGGTTTTAAAGACATTTTGATTTTTAAAGTTTTTAACGATGCCGGCATCGCAAGTTTTGTCAAAAAGTGATGAAATTTTTTTTTGCGGAGATTTAAAAAATGGCGTACATGGATGGAAAGGTCTCTTTACTCTCAGTTTAACGGTGAAAACCGCAACCACCAACGAGGCTTGGTTGCGGAGATATAGGGTTTTAAAGACATTTTGATTTTTAAAGTTTTTAACGATGCCGGCATCGCAAGTTTTGTCAAAAAGTGATGAAAAATTTTTTTGCGGAGATTTAAAAAATGGCGTACATGGATGGAAAGGTCTCTTTACTCTAGTTTAACGGTGAAAACCGCAACCACCAACGAGGCTTGGTTGCGGAGATATAGGGTTTTGAAGACATTTTGATTTTTAAAGTTTTTAACGATGCCGGCATCGCAAGTTTTGTCAAAAAGTGATGAAAAATTTGTTTGCAGAGATTTTAAAAATGGCGTACATGGATGGAAAGATCTCTTTACTCTCAGTTTAACGGTGAAAACCGCAACCACCAACGAGGCTTGGTTGCGGAGATATAATGATTTTTAAAGTTTTTAACGATGCCGGCATCGCAAGTTTTGTCAAAAAGTGATGAAAATTTTTTTTGCGGAGATTTAAAAAATGGCGTACATGGATGAAAAGGTCTCTTTACTCTCAGTTTAACGGTGAAAACCGCAACCACCAACGAGGCTTGGTTGCGGAGATATAGGGTTTTAAAGACATTTTGATTTTTAAAGTTTTTAACGATGCCGGCATCGCAAGTTTTGTCAAAAAGTGATGAAAAATTTTTTTGCGGAGATTTAAAAAATGGCGTACATGGATGGAAAGGTCTCTTTACTCTCAGTTTAACGGTGAAAACCGCAACCACCAACGAGGCTTGGTTGCGGAGATATAGGGTTTTGAAGACATTTTGATTTTTAAAGTTTTTAACGATGCCGGCATCGCAAGTTTTGTCAAAAAGTGATGAAAAATTTGTTTGCAGAGATTTTAAAAATGGCGTACATGGATGGAAAGATCTCTTTACTCTCAGTTTAACGGTGAAAACCGCAACCACCAACGAGGCTTGGTTGCGGAGATATAATGATTTTTAAAGTTTTTAACGATGCCGGCATCGCAAGTTTTGTCAAAAAGTGATGAAAATTTTTTTTGTTGAGATTTGAAAAATGACGTAGGTACATGATAGGAAATCTTGTTTAAGCCTATGATTAAGAAACACTTTATGAAGCAATTAACTTAAAAATCACTATCTTTATAGTCTTTGAAATTTTCTTTATGAAGAAACAAAAAATTGAAGCGATACCTTTATGCAATCAAAGGTTATAAAGTTTTTTGTAGCGAAAGAATTTATTTCGGACTACAGTACGCCAGCATAGATGTTTACACATCAATGTGAACAATATTATTTTTATTACTATTGCAGAAGGTATACAATTATTTAAAAGAAAAAAACTGTGTTTTGAATATTTATATATTAAGCTACATTTACATACATACATAATATATTATCACAAATTCTGGAATTTTAAGGAATACAAAATTTTGAATTGTTTGCATAAATGAACATAGTTTTGATTTAGTTAAACCATTTTATTTATTTTTTTAATTATAACTGAGAAATTAAATATTTATATCGAAATGAAAATTACAATTGAATGATTTTGATGAGTCTATAAATTTTTTTAATACCACTAAATAATTTTAATTATGGAAATCTGTATTTTTGATAGGTGCAATGTTTGTATCTCGGTAGTCTGCCATAAACACCATTTGAAGTCATGGGCAATTTTGTATTTCCGAGAGAAGCACTTCCTAATATTTTCTCATTTTTAAATGGTAACTTTGAATCTTCAAAAATATCCTTATACTGCTTGTGTGTGTTTATTATTTCAGAAGACATTCTTTTATATTCTTCTTGAATCCATGAAGATTTTTCTTTCCATTTCCTTCTTGCCTTACCAGTTACTCCAATAATGTATCGGCCTTCGAATAATTCTTGATTTGGGCTTTTGTAAACAACCATTTTATCTAGAAGAGTTCTGTTTCAAAAAAAAAAATAATATAAAAATAACTATGTACATATGTATATTTTAAGGTTGTGACCTATGCACCTACGTAATGTAAGTTTTCCATAGATTTTTTGAACAACAAGTAAAAAGAAAAAATATTTTGTGATAAATTCTTGGTCCTATAGAAACAGTGAATAAGCCTCCTTTTATTTTTTGGTTAATTTCGAAGTTTGTTCAATTTTTATAAAGATTGATGAAAAAGCAATCTATTTAATTAGAAAAAAATCCCTTTGAACTTAAAACATTATTGAAAAAAAAAACAAAAAATAACCATTTTTTCAATCATCTATTACGACGAGTTAAAAAATCCGTGCCAGACATTTAGTCTAATCCCAACCCAAACTAAACTGTCAACATATTCTCCACATCCTGCCTCGCCATGAAGTCTCAAAACGACAAGAATAGACCTTTTTTTTACTGAAGTTTATATTTATTCGCAATTAATGGTATTTTTGGAGAAGAAGAAAAAAAAAAATAAAACACATCATCAGATAAATAGCTTAGGTATAACGTCCGTCCGGCGAAGTTCAGAAATTCAATTACCGACAACCCTTCCTTAAGAATATAGGCAACAGTGAAACAAAAAAAAAAAAACAAAAGTGATCCCTGGAACAAGGACAATTACCAACGGCAACACTTTGGCGAGTTTAATTAAAAAATTCTGTCGTAAGGTTGGGTAGGTATTACTGTGAAGGTAGGTTGTTTTTTTTGTTGTTGTTGTTTTATTCAAAGAATGTTATTAGAACACCTTGGAAAATGAACGAACAAAAATAAACACCTACCATCACTCGAACCGGCATAAACCTTATATAGAACCCCAACCAACCTCCGACAGAGTATGAAATTAATTTTCTCATACCTCGGACATATCCTTTTCACCTTTTCACCTTGTCATTCGAGATTTTCTCGTCCTTTATTGGATTCAATATGGAAGCTTTTTTCCATCCGGCGGGGCGGCGCGGCGGCAGCCCCCAATATATCCGTATCCGTGTATAAAAGAGCATTTCATTTTAGAGCATATACATAGGTGAGTCTTTTTTAAAAATTTTAAGGATTTTTGTGATGTTAAAATATTAGGGATGACAGCAGCGCCATAACAAATATTCTCAATTAACCTTTGATATGGTAGAGCTAGTTCATGCTATAAGTGGGATGAGACGTGGCTATACATGTTGGGGACTAGAAATGCATTTCACGGAACTCGTATATACACCTTTGGGTCTTTTCCTTTTTGGAATGGAATATGTGGGAACTTTGGTCGCGCTTATTGAGAATGCCAATGATGCGGGACATCAGTTGGCTGGCATATTGGCATGCAGGATGTAAGTTATAAGAGGGTGGCCCAGGCCTTACTATCTATATTATGGACTGGTCAATGATGATGATGGAAATGCAGAAACCTTGTCGTCAAGCGTCATTTTTATGGGGACACACCATCCTTGTGCCTTTTACTATACCCTCTCTACCCTGTAATGCTGTTGTGATGATGAGAAATACCAAACAACTCTCCGGCATTCATAGGATATTTTTAATTAATTTTGCTTTTGCCACCTTCTTTCAAGTTATACATTTATAGGGACCTGGAATACTGAACGTATAGTAGTGTAGGGTACCCCCTATATGCGCCCCAGAAGGTTTATGATAAAAATCCAAAGATATCGAGGAGCGAGTAGGAAGCAAATCATGATGATGGGGGGGGGGAATGTATAGACTTTATATCCTGCGGATGTTGGGTTGAGGCAATGAAGTCGTAAGAGATGGTGGTGGCGTAGTGTAGGCGATTGTTTTAAGCCGTTGAAATACTAGAAAGGATAATTAATTGTTCTTTTGTAGAGGTTTTTTTTTTCTCTTGTCCTTTTTTTGCTCGCCATGGAGGTCTTTTTTCAGCCTCAGCAGGAGCATGATAGGCAACAGGAAATGAATAAGAGGTATAGGTATAGGTACGTATATATTATGTACAGGGTGGGTCAAAAAGAAGTTTCTTTTAAAAATGCAATAAAATTAAAGAATTAAATTTTTCCCATGTATTATGGCTTTATTATTATAGATCAAACATTGCCATTAATTATGGAACACCAACATCGTTCAAGTGGCTGCCTCAGCTGGCTTCACAGTAGCTCATTCTGTCACTCCAATTTTCCAAGACCTTGTTTCGGACCGCAGCTCACGGATTGCTTCGATAATATTGGCGGTAAGTACTTGAATCGTTTCTGGATTGTTGGCATAACATCGGTCCTTTACGGTTTACCACAAAAAAAAGTCCAAAGGGTTCAAATCGCACCAACTCCACAATCCGCACCCAACTGTCACTCTCTGGAGATGCATTTGGCTTCCCGACAATAAGGTGCAGGTTTTCCGCGCCCCAGATGCGGCCATTTTTTTTTTTCACGTAGCCGCCGAGATGAAAATGCGCCGCTTTAAAAAAAAAAAAACACACTGTTTGGGCTACACAGCACTCACTTTATGGAAATAAGTTTTCAATATTTCCCAACGTTGTTCAAGCTTATTTTGTTCCGCGGAGGTATATGATACTGACTTTCTGTCAAGATTTTGAGCGGGAAACAGCTGTCAGTGTCAAAATAATCTATGATTTAAAAATAAACCACTAGATGGGCCACCCGGTATACATATCTTTGTATATATATTTGGCTTTCTCTAATAATGAATGACCATTTTTGATGATGATTCCAAGGCAGTGATGAGATGGAAATGACGATGAAGTTTGCGACAGTCAAGTCAGGTCAAATTTAATTAAAATAATTAATCTTATTCAAAGATAATTCGGAGTATTAAAAGTGAATAACAGTTACTAAAGACAAAATGAAGATATAAACTATGTTTTCTTTTCTTAATATTTTGTATATACCTTCAGCTAGAAGCCCTGGTAGCTAGTAGCTTTAAGTATTTTACTGTACATTTATGTATAGTTTTAATAAATAATAATAATAATAATAATAATAATAATAATAATAATAATAATAATAATAATAATAATAATAAATAAAACGATCTATTTTTTTTTCCAAGGAAATTGTAAGAAGAAATATAAAACATAAAGATTTATAGGTGAATTTTTAACTTTGGCATGTAGGTACATAAACGTTTGTATGTTATGCCTTAACTTTTCATTAAAACCTTGAAAAACGTTGGAGAGGTTTTTAAACAAATAATTTTTTATACAAACAATTTTGAAAACATTTTTAAGCAAAATATTTTCTACGCCATTTTTCATTATTTATTAATGAGGGATTAAAAAAAAAATACTTTGAAAAAAATCTTCTAAAAATTTTCGAAATTTATGTAGATACGTATCGAAAATTAAAAAAATAATTTTGAAATTAAACAAAATTTTTATTTCGACTTATTAGAATCTGTTTCATAAAAAAAAAATAATTAAAATCGGTTGTACAGATAATGAGATATTCAAAACCCAAAAAAAAAATGGTTCTATGAGAGATACCATATAAGGTAGATCGTATTGAAATTTGGACACAGACAAATTTTTTTTATAAAAATCGACCGAGTCGTTTTCGAGTTAAATATTTGGGGCCAGTTTGTTCACAGTGGGTTAAATGTACATCATGACTTTCAAAGGTTTTAACTTAATGGCGTTAATTGACCAAAATTGTCTAATTAACAAATTCCATGATTAAGAACTCGAATTACAGATTCTATTATAAACATTTTGGTAAACATGCACATTCGAGGATTTCCCAGTTGCAATAATCCTAATATTATGATCAGCTCTGAACAAATTTTATTTTTATTTTATTTCACATTAAAATTTATTGTTCAGCTTCTATACCGAATTCTGCCCAAAATTTAGCCAAGCTAAAATTAAAGAAAGCATTTTAGCCGAGAGGTATACGCAGCTTCAGCTAAAAAATTAAAAGTTTGTTTCTTACTGTACATCAATTATCTGGGAAAATTAAGCGCATGAAATAATATTGTTCGGCATATTAATTCTCTAACTAAATTTTAACAAATTCTGTATTTTTTTAAATTTTATGTGAATTTTTGTGAAAATAAAAATTGAAATGGAGGAATATTTCATTCGGTTTAATCTCAGCCAAATAAAATCCATTTCATTTGATAAAATTAAGTTGAAACAATGAAAAAAAAAATCATTGATACAATTTAACTTAATCTCTTCTCAGAGAAGAAGCAGGCTTGCCAGATTGGGGTATTTATCACTACAGCCCAATCATAATTGGGCTATAAATAGCCCAAATCTAATCTTGGGCGATATATTTTTTCGTACAAATAATAATAAACTCTGAATATAGGTACTACTCTACTCTACTCTGGTTTTGACATTTCAAATCAACTGCAACAATTCTCACTTTAATTTCATTAGTTCCGAAATTTTCTTTAAAAAAAAAAATTGTGATAATATTCTTCTTCTTTATAAACAAAAAATGTTTTTTTTTTATTTTTCGTTGTTTTTTAAAATAAAAATAAATTGTAATTGAAGTTATGAGAACATTTTTTTTTGGGACTGGGCTACTGTTTGGGCTACTTTATCGGCTCCGATTTTGGGCTGCAAAAATTTCTAAATTGGGCTATCGAACTAGGTCAAGATATGCCAACCCTGAGAACAAGTGTTTTTTTTGACATATTTTTCACAACGCTTTATGTCAAAATTTAGCTAGGTTTTTAGCTGATGTTTGGAGAGAAAATTGGGAGCTAAAATTTAGCGCAATCTGCGTACAAGGCTTATTATGAGTTTTTACCTAATGAAATTTCGTTCGCCTATTAAAAATAAGTATACAAATTTAAACGCTGTTAAGGGGAATTTTTCGAACATGAAAATTCAGATAAAACCCACAATAGGCGAAAAAAGAAATGTCAAATTTTCCGTGTGAAATTATTCGGGTGAAATGCTGATTAAGTTTAAAAAAAATTAATTTTTTAAAATCCAAAAAAAAGTTGAAAATTTTTGTATACAAAACTTTTAAAAATATTGATCAAATTCAGTTTAATCAGTTTTAAGAAAATCGAAATCTATGGGTGATGCCATTTATACCTAACAATCTGTATGTTTTTATGATTTTTACTTGCGATATATAGTAAGTAGGTACTATTTATGGCAAGTTATGCATTCGAAACAAAAATCGAACTCGAGATTTTGATCAATGTTGACATTACGATGATAGCCAAGTCGAAAAAAGTGGGTCTCGAAATTCTGTCCGTCTGTCTGTCTCTCCTTTCGGCTATAGCCTAAGCGGGTAAATCGATTTTCTTTAAACTTGCTACCTAGCTGTTTTTTGGCATTCCCCCACACGTTTTTTTCATTTCTCCTTTAAGGCCAAAAATAACGGTGCCTGCCGTACAATTTTTTTTACCAAATTATGAAAATCTTATTTTTCTCAAAAACGTGCTTAAAACTTAAAAAAAAAATCAGTAATTTTTTTAAAAATGATACAATTTTATAAAAAAAAATTAAATTTGGAAAAATGGTTTTAAATGGTATAACAGATTTTAAATACAATTTTTTCTTATAACCAAAAATAACGGTAGCTCCCATATAAATGTTAAATGGAGGTATTTTATGGATGCACCTACTTTGGTATAACACTTCCTTTCTTTTGACATAATTATATGGGCGTGTTTTTTTCTTTTTTGGTACTAACTAAAAGCAACTTTTGTAATAATAAAAGCTATACGTGTGACCTTATATTTATATGGTAGTCATAAATTTACCTATATGTTTTTTTTTTTTTGTATTGCCAAATTCTTTGGAAAATTTCGTCTATCCTTGCATCGTTGATGTAATTACAATCTAATGACTAATTAAAAGCAAAATAGCTTGGTTTTTAGTGAGTCTTTATGCTCAAGCGCTTCTAAACCACACTTTTCAATTTACTATTTATCTCCCCCATACCTACCTTGTTTAAGTTCAAAAAGAATTTTCAATTTTGAAAATATGTGTGTGTGCCAAAACCCTCGCCGTCTCTATGGGTATATTTTTGAACTTTATGCCTAATTCATTCTCATCGAGCATCTGCAATTCAAAACATCTACAATCAAAATTCTCAATTAACCCGCACTGCCAATTACCGTTGGTGCCTCTTGTATTATGTAGGTATGTGTAGTATATAGTATAGGACTTTATTGGAGTGGAGTCCAATCCTGGATCCCAAATCCCACCATATATGTATGTAGGTTAGGTACCAACCTCTGAATGTGTGTATATGCACATCACAATAATGTAATTATCGTTGTACACATTTCCCTAAACTTATGCGCATCATCTACACGCACAAATTCCTTTTCGAGCATCATAATATGTGAGTTAGATACGTACGTACTATGTAGGTATATCCTTTATCCTCGAATGACGACGACGACGACGACGACGATGATGTTGATGATGATAATGCTTCGCTGGATGGGCTGATGGAGCTGTGTGTATGGAGAAGTCTCTTGCCAAAAACGCACACGTATCCTATAATGGAACCGAACGCAGCAAATCCATTTGAAGAGCGATATATGCGAGGTACCTAACCTATCGCTATCGTTGTTAGGTATACGAATGAACAACGAACGCTCCAAGGATCCAAGCTTTAGTTATTGCATTATTAGTGAATTAAAACCAAAGTTATTAGGTGCATGGAATATTTTACGTAATTATCTCACAGGAAGCACGCACGCACGCATGCATCCTTCCATCAATTCATCCATCTACTCTTGTCAGTCAGATATAGTCGTACACCTGAACGCCATAAGGTATTAATGCACTGTCTATATGTTCATTCCAGGGATGGTGAAAATGTTAAATAAAATCGAAGTAGTGGAGTTTATTAAGGTTTGTGAAGTAAAATTAAATGGAATGGATTGGAATGGAATGGAATGGATTGGAATGGAATGGAATGGAATGGAATGCAATGGAATGGAATGGAATGGAATGGAATGGAATGGAATGGAATGGAATGGAATGGATTGGAATGGAATGGAATGGAATGGAATGGAATGGATTGGAATGGAATGGAATGGAATGGAATGGAATGGAATGGAATGGAATGGAATGGAATGGAATGGAATGGATTGCAATGGAATGGATTGGAATGGAATGGAATGGAATGGAATGGAATGGAATGGAATGGAATGGAATGGAATGGAATGGAATGGAATGGAATGGAATGGAATGGAACTATTAACAAGTATTTAAAAGAGCTGTGAGTTATCTCCAAGACGTCCATCAGTGAAAGATTTCCTTTTATTCCTTTTACGTCGATGAAGTTGGCATATACCAATTTTTACCTTAGATTAACGGGACCATAACAGTTTTGCAGTCTTTTGAATTTTTTTTTGTTTGCATTTCTAGGGTGTCCACACTTGTGAGGCGTACTCGAGAAGAGGCCGTACATTACAATATTGTATAATGACAGAGTAACATAAGGATTGTTAAATTCCTTTGCCCAAAGTTTTATAAACCCGAGCATGGAGCTCGCTTTGTTAACAATGTAGTGTATGTGTTCAGTAAATTCTAAATTAGCGCTGAAGTGAACACCCAAGTCCTTAAAGCTAAAAACACGGTTAAGTTTGTGCTGCGAAATAGAATAATCAAATATGCTCTAGCAACACGTTTTCTTGAGAACGTATTTGTTTGGCATTTGGAAGGATTGAGAGACAGGCCGTTTTTCCCACACCAAACAGTAAATCTTTCAATATCCTCTGAAGAACAGAAGAACGTGAACATATGGGAAGCCTTTATTGTCTTAAAAGTCTTCATATCGTCAGCAGAAATGAGAATTTCTCTAGAACTTATTCATGATATTATATATAGCAAGAATGAATAAAAATGGACCCAGGTGACTTCCTTGAGGAACGCCTGAGTGACTTGTGAAGAGGCTTGAAAGAGAATTTCGGAATTTTACCTGTTAGATCTATTTTCCAGGTATGATTTTATCCATGTTTAAAAAAGATACTATTATTTTTGTATTTCAAAAATCCTACGAACGGGGTAAAATTATTATTCCCCTTATTGCCTGTTAAACCCATAATCTTCGTTTCCGTCTCAATACTCACAAAAAAGCTAACGACATCGAGGCTTTTTCTTCCAATTATGTCATTTTCGACAACTTATGCGAATGCGAGTAATTTGACGGATCTTTTAAAGATTATATTCTTGATGGACATGAGTTTTACACTATTTTTGCCAAAAACGATGTTAAAGAAGACATCAAAGGAACAGTGAAGGAACAATGTTTATTCTCAATCTTCATTTAACACAAATTTGTGAAAATTTGACAGGGATACCATACCAAGAGCTCGTCTCGATCCTGCCATATGTGCCCTAGAAATTGTTGAAAAAGTAGTGGTTCTCAATTTTATGTTCCTAGGTTATTTACCAATAGCTGCTGTAGATATTTTGAATTTTTGGACGATGATGGTGGCAACTGGCAACTTTCTTCTAGCTTTAAATCAATTCAAGTATTAAAATAGTGAAATAAAAATATTCTGCAAGCAATGTTAAGAAGACTGTCTTTTGTAGGCGTGCCTTCTTTTTGGGAACGTTTGGCACGACCTCTACCAGAATTGTCGGGGGTTTGTTAGCAATTAGTATCCAGATGTTGGGTTACAACAGGTCTTGTAGGATCCTTTGATGTTTGGCATAAACCTGGGATTATCGGGAAAATCTATGAAGTTGGCTAGCCACTTCAAATCACCCCTTATTGAGATGAGGCTTTCCGGGAAGTAATATGTCAAAAGTCGTGGGGATATGCAAAGTTGAAGCTCCCACTACCTGAATATTCTCAGATAATCAGATGGATCGAAGAAGTAGAGTCTCCAGTTATTGTCACAATTGCGGATTTTTTTAAAAATATTAGTGACCAAATGTAACAACTGATTTCCGGTCGGGAACAAGGAGCAACAATTTTAGAAGGTGGGCTTGGTTGCGAACACTCTTCAAATTCTACTGACCTGCAAGGAATCAAAACATTAGTACTTTTCAAATGAAACCACTTCCCACCCGCTATACGACTCCTGCCCCTCCCTAATGGCGTTCAGCATTAAAAAAATGAAAATTTTCAAATCAGGTATGTTTTTGGTAGTCATGTATAATCCAATACATCACATCATGTAGCATCTCTGCAGGCTTCCTGCCAATGTTTCGATCTCTTACGATTTCTGTGTTTTCTGTTGTAGTAGAAAGATTCACAACCATATCATGGCTACAACGAGGAATTGGGCCGAAGGGATGTACGTTCGCACAACTTTAATACTGTGGAAGACGCTTACACAGCGTTGCCGCCCAAAACAAAATTTCCGTGCCACATTTTCTAAAAAATCGTGTCATTTTCGTGCCATATGAAAAAAACAAAAATTCATAGATATGTTAAAAAAATATAAATCAATTGTGGGGTGAAATACAACAAAATAAAATAGAAGAAATAATTTGTTCTATAAAAATAAGAGTTTCTTCAAGTTTTTCCTCAATCTGGCCTCCATTTGGAGCAATTTTCTCAAAATTTCTTCAAAATTCGCTTTATTTGGAGTAAAAAATGGAAGCAAAAAAAGCGTGCCATATTGGATTTTTTCGTACCACCGTGCCATGATAAAATTTTCGTGTCAAAAAGGCACGATCGTGCCACTTCGGTAACGCTGCGCTAACATCGATCGTAATGTGGCCAAACTGTTGGACGCTTGAATGATCAAGGAATCTCTTTGCCCCTATTTTTTGGAACTTCGTATAAGCTACCTTAATATATATCGCCCCACAGTAAAGTCAATCACCCTAAATATTAAATGAAGTAAAATTAAGGAGATTTATGTTGATTTTGGAACATGGACAATTCTAATAAGCTGACAAAAGGTTAAAGGCTATTTGAGTTTTATTTAAGTAATATTTTGAAAGTATTTTTCACTACGATAAGTAAACTAAATTATCTAGTACCTTATTACATCTAAAAATATTAATCATTTTCATCCCTGATTCATTTTAGTGTTAGAAACACTAACAATCGCCCAAGCTACATGCATCACTGCTGTGTATACGCGCGGGCAAATTGTGAATTGCATTGCATTATTGATAGATACACTCGTACACATTTATGCAGAAAAGGCATCCAAAACAACGGCAGCTGCAGTATACCCATATACCTTATACCCTATACCCGAAAAACATAAGGAGCTAAATTTGGTTTCACCCAGGTTAGCATGCATCTAACTTTGATACATCAAATTGGATGACTATATGGATATGGGATGGGGACGAGACGCATTGATGATGATGATGATGCCGCTACTATAGGCTGCAGTGCTGAGCTGATGGTGGTATTCTACATATAAGGGCGATGGAGCCAGCTACATGTTTCAGACTTAATTAAATGGCTTTTACTGGTATTGAATGTGCGATGAGTTGAATATAGAGGAACGACATACAGTCGCCCGCTTAGAGATAGATGGATGATGATGAAGACATGACCCTGTGCTTCCGCCACCGTGCGTCGTCCTCATCGTCGCTGTTGCAAATCGCAGCCACGACGACGACGATGGCGGCGGTGGCAAAAATTGTAGGCTATACATTATAGCTCCAAATAACGCAGGTGAACTTTACCTGTGACGATGACGACGACGACGATAACAACGCCGACTATGATGATGATGATGACAATGATGGAATGAGGAAGTTCATGGATTGTTAGGCTCATATAGGTGTCTTGACAGCAATTTTGCTAACTACGTTAGATAGTGTCATCATCATCAGCGTCAGGAGCATTAAAATTGTCGGCATCATAGGTACCTACCTAGTCGTTCTTGTTCTCTATATACATATATTCATCATGATAATCATTGCATTCCATAGCACACATTTTCACAAGAATTATAGATAGGTATAGTATTGAAATTCTCAACCGGAATTTTGAAGGCACTAATGCGTATTACCCTTTATACCCTTTTACCCAACCCACATAGCCTATACACGCTTCTTCCTCTCGTGCGTCGTCGTCGTGGTGTTCGTTCAAGAACTTAAACATACACAAGGGTTCCGGCGAAATTTCCCCAACAATAATTAATTAACCATAACGAAATATTCTCAAAGAGACAATGAACATCATTTTCGGTAATTGCAAATTGTTGTAGCCGAGTATTAGGGTTAATTATTAAAACAATTAGGTTAGGTTATCCGGAATCTGTCTTCCCTTGTATGATTTCTCTCCCCCTCTATAATACCCCTCCAAAAAGCCACAAATTCTACTTCAATAAAATATCTCCGCACCTAACTATATTATATTGAACTGAATATAGGATTTATTGCTAAGGGCTGTGTAAGTGTAGATATATACCTATATACCATCAGGATCCAGGTGGTGCACGAACTCTTTCAAAATTAGATATGCAATTTGTGGTTATATGGAGTGTTATATGTACAGTACATATTAAAGGATACTTGCATGGATATAATAATTGTTTTATATCAATCAAATATTGATGTGATGCTGCTGAGCAACTGATTCAACGAACGGTGCAATAATGCATCATCAGTTAAGTTAAGGACTTGCCACTCTGCAACTAACTCTAAACAAGCCTATGGGATGCCACTTTGCCAGGATGCGTATAATCTAAGTTTCTACCTTTTATATAAATATACAGATATATAGGTAGGTTATTCATGGCAATTCTATCGATGGAGCGTGTGGTTGAATGAAGCGAAATGAAATGCTTGAAATAATTATCCTTAGTATACTTGCAATTTATGTCGAGATGTGTAGGTATAATGTGCCTATATATTGAATGGCTTTCAATTGGGGATCAATTTACAATTTGCAAATTGATTATGACAAGGTTGTGAAATTTTAATCGCAAAGCAAAATAATAAGATTGTGATAAATGTAATTATGATTACTCCTTATAATCAAGAATGGCTTATAAATATATCTGTGGAAAAAAGGAAAAACAGCATAAGTCGACTTATGTTGAAATTGAGTATATTACAGTATCTGATGCGCAATGAGCGATTCTATTTATGATATTTTTTTCGTATTTTTATCTCTTACGGTTTTTGAACTGTAGACAAGAAACTATATAGAAAACTATAATATTTAAATTTTAGATCATAAGTTTACTTGTGTCTTTTTTCTAAAATAAAATGTGTGTGTTTTGCGAACATAAGTTGACTTGTGTTGTTTTTCCTTATACCTTTTTTGTGGGAAGATTGAACACAAATTAACTTATGCTGTTATTTCAAAAGACGTTAGTGGAAATCCTTGAAAATAAGTACACATGTGATGTTATTCTGGGAGCAAAATTGTACCCAGTTGTGACTTATGCTGTTTTCTTCTTATAAACGTGTGTTTTCTGGTAGGTTATTATGTTGCAATTTTGTGCCGATTTTTTGTCTGTTTTAATTGTGAGATGTGTCAAAAGTATACTTAAATTGTGAATTGTTTTGAGAGTTTTTATAAGTGTAACATCAAAAACTCTCTATAGCAAAGAAAAGAGGAGATAAAGGCGCACATCCAAAAATTTCTGACATTTGAAAGCCATTATAACATGTACATTAAAAAAGTATTTACAACCTGGTTCGACAATATCCAAAGTGTATAGCCTTTATTGTCTGGAATGTAAAGAACCAAGGAGTTTGACAAATAATACTAATGTTTTTCATGAACTGAATTTGAAAAATCTCCCCAGATAAAAACGTGCAAAATGTGCGATAAGTTGCTTCATAAGATAGTATGGACATTCCGGATGAAAAGTTAAAGGTAGAGGATGCGCCTGCAACCCACCAAAAAAGTTGACTTTGCTTACGCATGCAAGAAAATGTCAAAAGCTTAGCAAAAACAAACAAAAATGTTGCAGAATATTCATTTCATCTATCAGCAACGCTTGCAAATTCCATGTTTGAATTAAAATACATATTGTTTTTTATAATTATCGTCAGTTATGGAATTATACCTAGTTTAACGGTCTATAATTTGGTCAACTTTATTGCTATATGTGGCATGAAAGAATGACGAAGAGGGTGGTAATGATATGGCATGTTATCTTTTTAGACATATTGATGAAGAATTTCTTGTTGTCATTAATCTAATTATTTAGAGCGATCCCTGTTCGGGTCAAATTAAATAAGTTGAATGTTCAAAGACGCTTTAGCTAATAGTGAACAACTTGAAGTTTTTGACCACAAATTCCTGAAACCAGGCCATACTCACGTGGAATGTGATTCTGATCATTCCGTTAAAAAAAAAGAATAATACTTCATCTAGGATTCTCCATCCTAGAGAACTTAATTTCCAGAATGAGGCACATAAAAACTTTTGAAGTTAAGAAAATGCAGCAGACTTTGCAGCAACCTACAAGGACAAATGCATGGGGCGAAAAGTTAATACTGGAGGAGAGAAATCTTTATGGCTGGAATTTGGATGGCTTAGGTATAAAAAAAATGAATTTGGTTCATTACTCTATACAAAAACACCTTAAACAGAATGAGCAATTCAAGACAATACAATTTAAAAACGTGGCGGAAATATTATTAAAAAATCTGATCATAAAATGAATCAACATGTCCCTCTTACTGAGGAAAATGCACAAGATCTTTTTCGGCTGGACTTTATAGACTCGCGATTTCATAGATCTTATAGAAGTTTGGTTGTTGATACCATTACTAATTGCCAACACCTTCATCCAGATGTACGTCGTTTATGACAGCGATGAAGACAATGCCCGCATAATAATAATGCACCAATAATAATATATTTTTGTTAATTTTATCTTTAAATCAACAAACATACCAATTTTGTCTGTGAATTTCAGGACGGAAAAGGAGGCAGACTATGTCATTAACGGCCATATTATTCACTCAATACATCCAGATTATAACTTAAATCTGGATTTATGTAAATTAGGTATACAAATTCAATGTTAATACATCTGGATTTAAGTTTAAATCAAGTGAATTGGTGGTAAATGTGAATGTAAATTATTATTTTTATCCTTCTACGATTTTGGCTTATTTTTGAAAATTTCAACAATTTGCCTCGGAATAAGGACTTAAGCCGATTTAAGCCAGTTCATTATTTTGATTTGGAAAAACGACATAACTTTACTTAAACAAAATAATTTTATTATACTCATTTAGGAAAAAAGACATATAAGTCGACTTAATCAAGAATTATGTAAAAGTTTAAAAAAGGAAAAACGACATAAGTCATATTTTTGTCAAAATCAACTATAAATTGACAAAAACTTTATTCTTATTAATTAAAAATTAAATTAAATTAAAACAAAAATGGGAACGTTCAGGAAAATTGATTGATTAATTTGATGCGTTTATGAATATTTGATAACATCTTAGTATTATTGAATTAAAGGGAGCGAAAAGTATAATAAGTCGTAAATTTCAGGTCAAATATGGGTTGATGACATGACAATAGTGACTAATATCTAGGTAACAGAAGAAAAGTAGCAAAAAACTGAGAAGAATTTCCGTATAATATCCATATTAATTCTCCTTTCTAACAAATGCTGAACCTGAAGAAGTTTAAGCCTGTGTTAATAAGGAGGAAGGCTATAAGGATCAGACCACGGTAGCCCTTTCAAAGCGAAACGTATGAATTTACGCTGTACGGCTTCTAATCTATTTTTATGCGTTTCGTAAAAAGGAGTCCATACCTGTGATACGTATTCAAGATGGGGAGGGGGACGAACTAAACAGTTGTAAAGAGCGAGGGTAGCATAGGGATCCTGAAATTCTTTTTTTTTGGAAAAAGCCATTGTCTGACATTTAATAGGATTAAGATTCAAACCATTCTTATTTCACCAAATCCGAAAACTGTTTATATCATCTAGTAAACGATCACTGGATTTAATGCTTTTAAAAATTTTCATATCATCCTCAAATATTAAAATTTTACTATAACGTATACAGAGGGTTACGTTATACATAGCTAAGATAAAAAGAAGGGGACCTAAATGGCTTCCCTGAGGAACTCTAACCTTTAACCTAGTAATATCTCTATTAAGGAGATAGGACGAAATCCAAGTGATGATTCCAGGATGTTAGAGATTATAATATAGTCACCGAGCGACCAATTACATGAGCCACCCTAACATCTCAACGAGCCACCCTAATACATCAACACCAAATGCAAAACCTACTTGCATATTAGCTATACCAGCGGAGCAACAGTGCCAACAAGAAATCATTCTTCGTCCAGCAGATGTTTTTGGGCACGAGCACAACAACAACCATATTAACCATCTTTCATCATCATCATCGATGACGTTGACGATCGAGCCGAAAACCAAATCATCGATATGCAAGTGTGCAGGTCATACCCCTTTTCATAGTGTCGCGATAAGCGGTGCTTGCGACCGAGAACAACGTCAGCGAGGGAAAAATACCAACGGGTTAGCTACAGCAGCAGCAATACAAGGAGCAATGCAAAAAGCAACAACAAGCAACACTGACGACTAGACGACGACGTGCGATATCGTGAATGGAGTTTCTGTGCTTTTCTTATTTCAGACCTGGAGCAGAGCAGACGTGCATCTTTAAAAATACAGTCCATTATCTTCGTTGTGCATTTGTTTTATTTGTTAAATAAATAAAATTTTATTCCTGTTAAGTTTTCGGTCTCGTTTTCTTTCACTTTAAGAACCCATTGCTTAACACAGGAGGAAACCCAAACACTTTTGATTTAAATAAGATAATTTTATGAGAGAGTTGATCAAAAGCTTACGAGTAATCTGTATAGATACAGTCGAGTTCGAATTCTCTTTCTAACGCATTTGTACACTTGTGCATAAAAGTAAGTAGATTTGTTGCTGTTGATCTCTTCTGCATGAAACCATGTTGTTGTTTGCAAATGATGTTTTTACTTGCTCTGTACTGTAGCGAACGAGTCGTTTTTCTGTATTCTAAAATTCTGTATGACTAAAATTATGTAAATGAATTAAAAATTTTGTATGAACAAAATTCTGTTTTCCATTATCCTATAAATCTATTATTCTGTTTTCCAACCACAAAAAAACAATTTATCACTTTCATCTCACAATTTTGAAAGAATATTGGTCTAAACTTTTGTTTTCATTTTTTTTTTATCAAAATTTTGAGTTTGCATGCGATTTTTTAAAAACTATTGACATAAATAATTTAATTTAAATTCAGGATTAAAAAACAGATTTCTCGCTTTCAAAAGCGGTATAGTACTTAATTTTAAGTGTTGCCATTGTTATTTTTTTTCCTAATATATTATTTATTAAAATTTAAATAATTTGAAAAGTCTTTTTCAAGATATTCAAATTTAAAAAAAAAAATATAATTTCATAAATATACAAAATAGATAAAAACACAATTCTTCTTTCAAATAATTTTTAGGACAGAATAGGCCTGAAGAAGTACTTAAACAAGTACGAAACGTCGTCTTTCAAAAAGTAGATAAATAAAGAAAGACCTGAAGCCCACAGAAATAGGATTCAAATATATTGAATTACTTATTATATATAAGTACAAAAATTAATAAAAATCGTTATAGCCATTAATAAAACTAAAGGTCAAAAAATGCCATCCCATCGATATCAATTAATTTATAAGTATACCATATACCTTATTTATAAAAGGCCTTATCCTTAATTCCAATTTTAATTTAATTTAATTAATTTAAACCTAATGCATTTTGGCTTAATGAAACAAAACACAATATCATCACACACTGGCCTTGACTGATATTATATATATATATATATTTTTTTTTATCTCTTCTGTGTTAATTTTTAATTAAATATCTTTCCGTCATTGTCTAGTACAATATAGCATCAGTATAGGTAAGGTAGTTATATATCTCATATTAACTCATTCCCCAAGAGAGATACCTTCTAAAGCGGCAGGTAGAAGCTTGGTAATAAATTTCATCACGAAATTTAATTAAAATTTTCATTTCTAAAATAATACTTCTATGGAAAGGCAGATGATATGAAGTTAGAGTGGAACGGGATGGCTATGGTAACAGGAGAAGAAGTTGGGGTGTTTAAAAGGTGATGTTGGAATTGTGGGTATACATCAGTATAGTTGCTCCCAACTTGCGTAGGAAGGTAGGTATATGACAAAGAATTGCGCTGGAACAGCTTCAATACTCGATTATTACAGAGTCCCTTTCCTTGCCCATGAGTGTACTGATGTACAATATGTATAGGTACCATCATTATATTGCTCCTTTTTCGTTTCATATTTCTTAACAAAATTCTTCCTGTCAACTATATTCGAAGTGTATATGTGTGGGAAAAGGTGGTACTATATACATGCAGTACCTTATTATTTTGTGGCAAGGACAAAATCTATGAAACGGAACAACATACCTACAACCAAACAATGCATGTACCTAAGGCGAAATGAACCTGAAGGCGGCCCAGCCTGGATGGTTAGCTTGTCATTATTCTTAGTCTTAACGAAAATATTAAATTAATAACTTGAGTTTCTCTTTCGACAAACAATATTATGAGTATAAACGTATTCGACAACATAGTTGACTCCTTTGTTTAGGGAGAAAGACAGAGAGAGAGAAAGAGACAGAGGTACACCTATTCATAAATAGAAAAATTAAAAGACAGACAAAAGAGAGACTCCGCAAGGAAGGTTACTGTTTCTAATTTATTATTATTCATTAAAACGTGGTTCGCTGCCCTGTAGGTACCTTACCTACCTATAGGTATAAAGTACTTTATCATTTTTGATGTCCTTTTTTCAGTGAGGTCAAATTTAGTTTAATTAAAATATTTCCGTTAGGAAATTAAAAAAAAAAAAATATAAAATTATGTAGAAGTATTAAAGAACGTGTGTTTTTTTGCAACTAATTGCCAATTATGAAAGAAAAGGAACAAATTTAAATAATTAATGTAAAAATTTGAGTCTTGGTACAATACAATGAACAGTAGTGTATAGGATAAAAGATCATCAGGCAAGTAAAAATAGATATGAACTAAATTGTGTCAAACTCCTTCTTTTCCAAAAAATATCATCCATATAGGAACTAACGAATCTATATTCCCATATCCCAGGCAGCTTAGCCCCTGTTTAATTATGAAACACTAAGCTCATGGTCAGTGACCACCTCTCACATCTACTCAAGGACCAAGAAATATCTAAACTTAATACCTTACCTATACTTACCTACATCAAAATAGTTTCATGATTATATTAAAAAAATTATTAATTAATTTCTCGTTTATTATATCCACACCAACAAAACCTGAATTCAATAGGGTACAAGAAACTTTTGGTTTCGTAATTACAAAAAAATTAAAACAAAAATCTTTTCACAGCCTCTTCAAACTATCATCCACTAATTCATTTCTCCTTTCAACTTAAAATAAAAGAAACAAAAAAAACACAACATCACTATTAATAGCGCATTATGTCCTTGATATTATCCTCTTGGTAAACTATATAATAAGGACTATAAGCCATTCAACTTATTCTTTTCTTTTTCTATTCAATATCTCTACACCGTCTACCTATTCAAGACCAAAACAACCTTTCCGCATCCTTTCGTTTGGGTTGTGGAGAGTGGTGCTGATTCTGCTGCTGCTGATGTTGGATATTGCTGCCGACGACGCCGCTTCTCGCCATCGCCCCTCTTTAGCATTAGGTGTATATTGGTGAAAATATTTTAATTAAAACTTTTGCGGGAAAGAGAAAGTAGGTGCTAGGGAATTAATTTTTTTTTATTACTTTCTCCTCTCTCATTAAGTTTTTCCTGTTTAAGTTTAAGTTTGATTTTGTTTTTTTTTTTTTATTCAACGTAACTTAGGACTTTAGCTTTATACCCTTTCTATTTTTTATATACACATATACAAGATGTCAATAATAATGATAAATAAATAAACATAAAATAAAACATTTATAAAATATTTTCTCGAGAAAGGTTCTAACAATTTTAATAAATGCTTTTCTTTTTATAATTATTGATATAAAAGTTGTATACATCAAAGATGGCAATGACCATCTTAATTTTTAGATTTTTTTGACAAAATAAAAAATCGATATTTAAAAAAAAAAATAGTTTTAAACTTTTTTTCACCCACGTCACAGAGTTGTCAGGTTTGAAAAAGCGGAATCGCTAAATAGAACATTTAAATCGCCAAATTTAAAGACAAGAAAAAATTTAAATCGCCAAAAACTAAAAATATCACCTGCCACGTCAATACATCAAAATTCATACAAAATGAGAGAGAGATAAGGTAACATCAAAATTCATACAAAATGAGAGATAAGGTAACGAAACTTTGATAAGGAGATATATAATAGCATATTTTAACATCTTTGACTATGAGGGCACTTTTTGAGCTAACTTGGTCCCAAAAAGTGTCCATTTTTTAAATTTTTACTTGCGATTTTAAGGTATTATAATATGGCAAGTTATGCATTGTTAAAAAATAATCAATCTCGAGATTTTGATCAAAGTTGATATTACGATGATTTCCTATCAGTGGGTTTCGAAATTTTGTCTGTCTGTCTGACTGTATGTCCTTTCGGCTGTAGCGCCTGTAACTTCAACGGGCGGATCGATTTTCTTTAAACTTGGTACCTATCGTTTTTTAGGCATTCCCCCCACACGTTTTTTTTTTCATTTTTTTAAAGCGAAAAATAACGGTACTTGCCGTACAATTTATTTTAGCAAAAAAAACAAAAATTTTATTTCTCTCAAAAACGTGCCCACAATTAAAAAAAAAAAAAAAAAACAGTAATTTTTTTTACAAAAAGGCTTAAATTTTATAAAAAAAATTTAAATGGTACGTCCCATAGAACCATTTTTTTAATTTTGATGTTTTCAAAAATGGTTCAACTGATTTTGCTCAATTTTTTTCAAAGAGAATGTTTACAATAATTTTAATATTATTGTTTACCAAAATTTTCAAAAAAAATTTTTTTTTTTGGATTTTTAAATAAAGTTTCAAAATTTTTTTGAGAACTTAACAATTCGAAAACGACTATTTTTATTAAACATATCACCCAGCAATTTTTTTTACATTATCTAGTAAATTTTAAATACAATTTTCTAACGGTACCTACCTCCCATAAAAATGTTTAAAACCTGTATTAAAAAACTTATTTCTCTCAAAAACGGCTCCTACGATTTTGATTAAAATTTGTGTGTAAAATAATATTAAAACTATCCATAACCATATTATTGGAAACAAAAATGTATCTATCGTTTAAAAATGGTACCCCTCATAGAACCATTTTTTGGGTTTTCAACTACCTGTGTATCTCATTATCTGTTGAACCAATGTTAATGAAATTTTTTACACAAAAGCTATTAATAAGTTTGAATAATATTGCATATAAAAATTTTCCAAAAGTTTTGGATTAAAAAAAAAAAAAATTCAGCATAATTTTTTTTTAAATTGATATTTCGAAAATGGGTAGATGATTTGTATTTTAATAAATTAATAATAAATTTTTTTTTTTTTTTTTTAATTATCGCTGTTCGATCTCATCTTTGCTCTAAAGAAGTCATTTTACCAACCTCGGACATTGAACAAGTTTGTATCTCCGTCAACCTAAATGTTTCTTCCAAAGCAAATGTATTTTATATTGTTAGTTATGTGCCTCCAAGTAGCTCACTTGATTTGTATGAAAAACATATTAGCAATATTGATTTTATTAATAATATTTGTTCTATATCTGATAACCTGTGTGTCTTAGGTGATTTCAATCTGTCTGATATACATTGGAACTGGTCGGAAAGGGATAAAATGTTATTTCCATTTAATATTAAACAAGATCTAGAAGTTACATTTATTGATTTTTTATATTCTTTAAACTTAGTGCAAGTTAATCATATTGAAAATTCTTTAGGAAAAATATTGGATTTGATTTTAATATGTTGTGATGAGTTCAAAGCTAATTTATGTAATGCACCTTTTTCTCTTTTAAATGAATCTATTCATCATAAGGAATTATTCTTTGAAATAGAGTTTAACACTTATTCGTTAAATGATGTTAAAAAAACTTTTAGATCGTATAATTTTCCTAAAACTAATTTTGTTCAACTAAATAATTATTTTTCTGATATTGATTGGTTAAATGAATTTATGTTTCTTGATTTGAAAAATATGTATAACCGCTTCATTGAAATTGTATTAATAGGTTTTGAAAGATTCGTTCCATGTTCGGTAAAAAAAAAAAACAACAGATTCATCTTGGATTAACAAGCAGCTTCGTGATTTAAAAAGAAAGAAACGTAATGCATACGTGAAATACAATAAATCTAAAAATCAATTGGATTATGATAATTTTAGTAAACTACGTAAAGATTTCGTAGTTCTTAGTAAGTTTCTATACATAGCTTATATCTTTAATATTGAAAGTAATATAAAAAGCAATAGTAAATCGTTCTGGTCGTTTGTCAATTCTAAAAGAAAATCAATAGGTATCCCAAATACCATGTTCTTCAGAGGTGTTGAATCGTCGGATTTAGACTCCACAGTTGAATTGTTTGCCAACTATTTTTAAATCGGTTTACTCTCATTCAGGATTTAACAACAGTGCAATGAACAACATAATAAATAGGTTTGATATTGGCTCGATGCAATTAAGTAGTACAGAAGTTAATTCCGCATTGAAATCACTTCAATCTAATTATAGTTTTGGTCCAGACGGCATTCCTTCTGCAGTGTTAAAATATTGTTGTGATTCCATCTGTACTCCTTTACTTAGCATATTCAACAAGTCTCTCCAAGAAGGTATTTTTATTGAAGAATGGGAACTTTCTTACTTGGTACCAATTCATAAATCAGGTTCTAAAAATGAAGTTGAAAATTATAGGGGTATTTGTAAACTCTCTGCAATTCCCAAATTGTTTGAAAGTATTGTGAAAACTAAGCTTGATTTTCTTACAAATAAATATTTAACTGAAGTACAGCATGGCTATGTCTCCGGTCGATCATCTTTTACCAATTTGACTTATTTCACTTCGTATGTCACTAATGCTTTGGAACAAAAATTTCAAGTGGACGCAGTATACACTGACTTTAGTAAAGCCTTTGATTCTGTGAACCACCAAACACTTTTGAAAAAACTTGAGATTTTTGGTTTTCATTCTCACTTTCTTCGTTATCTCAATTCTTCGTTATATCACTTTCTTCGTTATCTTCATATTTATCTTGTAGAACACAACAAGTAAAAATTGGAGATACATACTCAAAGGAAATTCAGTGTACATCAGGTGTCCCCCAAGGTAGCCACCTTGGTCCGCTCCTTTTCATTATGTTCGTTAATGATATTGTCTCGATCTTTAAGTACTGTGAATGCTTATTATATGCGGATGATCTAAAAATATTTTTAAAAGTTTCGAGTTTGGATGATTGTCAACTTATGCAATCTGACATTGATTCCCTATTAAATTGGTGTCACATCAATAGCCTCAAGTTGAATGTCAAAAAGTGTAACGTGATCTCTTTTTCCAGGAAATCTCACATTTTGTTATTCAATTATGCAATTGAATCAGTGGCTTTAAATAGGGTTTCAATTATTAAAGACTTAGGAGTTATTCTTGATTCCCAACTTTCTTTTAAAAGTCATTTTGATTATTTGGTTCCTAAAGCCAATTCGTTAGTAGGTTTTGTAAAATGAAATGGAAAAGATTTTAGGGATCCTTTCGTATTATTATCCTTGTTTACATCTCTTGTCAGATCAATTTTGGAATACGCGAATGTTATTTAGAGTCCTATTTATAAAGTTCATTCTGATCGGATTGAGAAAATTCAAAGACGATTCACGAAATATATATTTAAAAAAATGGGTTGGAACTTTAGTCCTAGTTATGAGGCTAGATGCCAATTACTTGGAATAAAGTCTTTAGAAACAAGAAGAAAAATTCATAGTATAATGCTTGTTAGAGACTTACTATGCTACCATATCAAATGTCCATCGCTTCTTGAATTAATACCAATCTATGTTCCCGCTAGGTCTATGAGAGCTAGAGCCTTGTTATTCCAAAGAACTCACACTACAAATTATGGCAGCAATAAAACTTTGTCATGATCTATTTTATATTTCAATGAAGTGTCTTCAAATATTGATTTTTTAAATGTTGATCGTAATAAATTTAAAACTGATGTACTATATTTATTTACTTTTTAATTTGGCCTTGGAGTGCATATATCTGTTAGCTGTAATATTGCTTGTAGATTAAAAAAATAAATAAAAAAAATCGGATTTGGTACCAATTTTTTTTTCTTAAAAATTTATTCAAAATTTTATATATAAAAAATAATTTTTTTTAAAAACCGCTTCAACGATTAAAAAAAAATTCTCATAAATTGAGATTTGTATAAGAAATCACTTGGTGTACCTACATAACGTTTGTGTCAAACCAATTACAGATATTTTTTTAATCATTTTATTTCTAATTTTATTGATTTTTTAACTTTTTTTTAGCCCACAAAAGATATTGTGAGTTTCGCCCAAACGATATTATAATACATATAATGTTATACTAGCCTACCCATGCAAGAATTCTGACAGTTACATAAAAATAAAAGACGAACAGATTATTTTAAAACGAACGGACTTAATAAATTGAACCGGCCAGGCCACCTAATGTCACGTGCCAAAATATTACCAATTGGAAAGTGGAATTGTTCATTTTAGAGTTCACTTTTATTAAAATAATATTTAACAAGTAATTTCAGTGTTTAAACAAATTATTAAAAATTTTAAAATAAAATCATAGTCCGCTTATTAGCTGGCTTCTTCGATTATGTTTTTAAATTAAATTATTAGTGTTTAATTTTTAAATAAATTATTTTTAAATATTTTGTATTCGAATTTTATTTTTAAAATTTTAAGTTTAAAAATAAATTATTCAATAACTAAGCACTAAAATATCTTCATTTAAAAACATAAATAAAGAATGATTTACTGCTCTTAAAAAAGTTAGAACATAATTTATTACAAGTTTAGTGTTGTCGTTGTTTTTTAATAATATTATTTTTTTTTTTTAATTTGCTCCTCCCAGTTAAAAGGGTGGACAAATAAAATGGCCCAATATTTTTAAATCATGTTCATATAAAGTACCAATAACGAAAAAAATTGTATGCTTTTATCATAAAATGCACAATTTTTTAACTAACCCGCCCACTATAAAATAAATAAAACCCTTAACTCTTTCGATTGATTTTTTTTTTCGAAAACGGTTATTTTTATGAAAAAAAGTATTAAAATGTTTTTTGTAGGAAATTTTTTAAGCTACAAATTAGTCCTTAACAATTTTTCTGTACAAAAAACCATTTGGAAGATATTTTTGAAAAACTATTTTGGGGCGCCTTTATCCCCCCGTATAATTGTTAGCAGCGTTCATGTCGATGAGGACTTTTTATAGTTTCTTAAGAACCCCATGAGGAGGCTATATACCAAAATCCATCTTTCCGGCGATTTTTTGGGAGTCAACATGTCTTTAATGACTGGGCTAGGGTCTTTTTTTTATTGGCTACCGGCAACCTAGTGCGTTATGCCATCCTGCTGAAACTATAACCGTGACTACCAGCCGTGACTAAAGCTTGCTTAACTATGATTGTTTTCACTTTCATAATTATCTTTATCTTAAATAAGAAAAAAAAATTAAAATGAGTTCTCTGAAAATAAAAACAGCTATTTTAAGAAAGTAACTTTCAAGAACGGAATAGCTACCACATTTACTAAATTATTATTAAAAGCTACACGCATGCATTGACGCATTTTCTTTTTATTATTTAATGAAAAGTAAACTTTCATACAATGATTTTAAAGAAAAACCTACTTAACTAAAATTATTATATGTAGGTGGGGTAGGTGTGTAAAACTTAAAAAAAAAAATCCCCTGATGATGAGGTTGGGTAGGGGGATAGAAGGTATGATAGCGGTTTTTGTTTATTTGCGTAGGTATATATGCTTTACAATATTATAAACTTCCCATCATCATCATCATCATCATCTTGCCATCAAGCTATCTTCCGTCATTCTATTTTTTATATTATGCTTATAAACTTACGTACGCTTACGTTTCCGGTGTAATGTGTATCCACATTAGCGTAATTGGACTTCATTTAAAATGAAAATGCTGCCTAATTAGCGAAAGTGGCAAGGTATCCTGTGCCATGTTTCAACATAACATTTTATAAAGCCCTTCGTCACTGGTAACTGAGTGACTGGTGGCAGATTATTGCATACATATGTATATAGTCGTCGGTATAATCACAGTAAGCATCATATAGAAAGGTACACTCTTAATCATTCGATTAAGCTAGAATAAACAATTATGTTTGAATAATTTTTTTTCCTGATTTCCGATCGTTGTGAAATATTTAAAACCATTATTTTTTTTTATTTTTGGGTTGAATATGAGGAATTTCTTATAAGAAATTACCCTTAACGAACAAAACTGCCTTACATAAATAATGTTACTTTTGTCTAAAGGCTTATAACAAGGATCAAACGCATCAGCGACAAAGCGATAAAACAACGAAGTGGAAGAGCAACAAAGGGACAGATTGACAAAACGGAAAAGTGTCAAAGCGTCAAAGCAACTAAGCGGCAAAGCGACAAAGTGGAAAAGCGACAAAGTGGCAAAGCGACAAAGTGGAAAAACGATTAAGCAATAAAGCGACAAAGTGGCATTGCGTCAAAGCAATAAAGTTGGAAAGCGACAAAATAGCAAAGCTGAAAAAGTATCAAAGCGACAAAGTGGCAATGCAACAAAACGGCAAAGCAATTAAGAAACAAAGTAGTGGAAGCGCAACAAAGAAAAAAAGTGACAGAGCGACAAAGTAGCGGGGCGGGAAAGCTAAGTGGCAAAGCGATAAAAAGGCAAAGTGGCAAGGCGTCAAAGCGGGAAATATTTATTTAATTTAAAAAAAACTTATATTACATGAGTTCGGATTCGAGTTGAAAACATCAAAAACCTTGAAATAAGTATAATTTTGTATGCAATCAATTACTTTTGATCTTTTTGCTTTTTAATTCAGTTCTTGTCTTGATAAAATTTAATTTTTAATTTTATCATCAAGTTAAGCTAAAAACTTAACACTTTAGGTGCCATTTTATAGGAAGTTTACATAATCAATCGACTTGGAGTGTACAGTATTTAAAAAAAATATATATATACAATACATATATAATATCTAAACCTACCTTTCAAATCCTAGATGATGATGATGATGTGGGGTGTAATTATAGACTCTCATATTATTTGTATTTGTAAATGGAATGTGCATTCGACATGAGTTATGTTTATGTAGGTACCTTGTACCGTACCCGTCCCGAAATGCAAGAAATTAAAAAAGTTCATTCCGTTTCCGCTCATCTTTCTTACCACACCTCATAAACTCGTCCATATATAACACTCAGGTTCCTCTGTGTCTCTCTGCGGGTTTCCCTATGATGATGTCCTATTTTACAAGGATTTACTTTTAATTTCCACTTTTGCTAATTTTGTGCAATTTTATGTAATACCCTCTTGTTGAGCTAATGGCAGAGTATAAGCTGAAAATGTAAAATGCTAACCATCTCGAGAGTCTTGATTGAGGTTATATTAATTAAAAAAATGCTTGTGTTTATGTTTATTTATAAAAGCGAAAAAGAGAGAGAGAGAGAGAGAAGAAGTCAGTTGTAGTTGTTGTAGGACTTACCTTAAGTTAATGATGAAAAAGCAAAGGATTTGTTTTGTTTTTTTTTTTTTTTTTTTATATAAAACAGGGATGAGATTTATTTATAATTAAGACTTTTCAGTAAAACTAAATTATTCATCTCATCATGATTCATTTCAGAATTTTGTGTATAAATAAATTAAAAAACGTTTTTATTTATTTCAAAGGATCATCAACTGTTAATAGGATTCCATAAAATTTGTAGGTATGTATATGAGGTTTGCACTTACAACATTACAACATAAACTGGAAAGGATAATTTACAAAACCAGCTAGGTATTTCAAGAGAGGAATTGTTTTTAGTAAAATCAAACAAAAATAATTGCTTCGTCGTTTATAGAGAAGAAATTGGGAAACAATACCTTCTTTCACGAAATTTTAATACGATTAAAGTCTTTGTTTAAAATATAATTTTAATGCTTATTAAGAATTTATTGTATTATCTGCTTTTGGAAGTAAAATTGAAAAGGCAGTATGATTTGCATATAAGATGCATAAAAACGATACAAGCCAGCAGCGTGTAAGATTGGGTTAAAACAACAACAAAAAAATCTTACTGAAAATTTCCTAAAAAAAATGACTCAAAATAGAAAGAACAGCAACATTTTGCAATTTCATGCTTATTTAATTATTTAATTTTATTTTTAAATCAAGTTGGGTTAATGAATTGTTTTTGAAAAAAATTATTTTTAAAACCATAATTTTGAGTGTAATTTTTTTTTTGTATTTTCAAACTAATTTCTTATTAAATTTTACATAAAGTTATAGGCTTTTAAAATTTGGAATAAAAATGATTGACTCCAATTGACCAAAAGCCTGAATCCTAAACAATATTTTTTCCTGAATTAGGGATAAGATAAGTAAAACTGATATTAAATAAAAAAATAATTGGTCGGCGCGACAGCTCGTGTAGAACCAGGGCCTAGTAACTTACAACTCTCAACCATTCCAGTGTGCGTATTATTGGCAGAAATAGAGGGTACCCACAATTTTCTGCCGATTCTGAACGGCTAGGGTAAGAAGCACTTTTTCATGGATGATTTGTTAATTCATTATTGTTTTTAGGTGACATAGGGTGAGAATCGAACCCAAGACCTTCGGCCTAACAGTTCAAAGCACTTTTCATTACGCCACAGGCTATAGATACTACTGACTGACTTGATATTTATTTTTTCTATATTTTTGTTCTCAAAATAACGCGCTACCAAATATTTGGCCTTATTACGAGTTTCATCCGAACAACATTTAACTCGGAAAATTCGACATTTCAATTTTCGCTTATTATGAGTTTCACCCGAAATTTCATGTTCGAAAAATTCCCCATATTGTAAACATTCATTTAAATTTTCACTTATTTTTAGTAGACGAAGGAAATTTCGTTCGAAAGAAACTCACAAAAGCTTTAATGTTCTGGGCGAACAAAAATTTTAAGATGAAATATTTTTCCGGTAAAACTTACAATAAGGCTGATTACTTTAATTTATTTTGTATAGTTGTTTTAATATTTTCAATTTCAATTGCAAAGATTGTATTTAGTCCCAAAAGATTGCATTCAATAAATTGCTGTACAAATTAACGGGGAAAAAATGATTGCAATATTTTTGATGTTAAATGTATGACTACTGCATTCGAAGTCCAAAAAAGTAGTCAATGAATGCAATATTTTTTTTTTTAATTCTATAAAGATTGCATTTACAAAAGATTGCTTAAAAAAATTCCAACACCCAAAGCTAAATTCCTGTGTATAGCTTTATTTTGACTTTTTAAACAGCTTTTAAAAAGGTGTTGTAGTCTTTTTTGTGTAATATTGCATAAGTTTTTTCTGCAATTTTACATAAAATGGATTGCAACACATTATTTTTCGAAAGAGCTATATAGATTTTGAGAAAAACGTGTGTGGAAACGGTTTTTGACAATTTAAAACTCGTTAAAACTTTTTGTATTCATGGAATTTACAAACTGAAAGAATGTTTAAAAATCAATAAAATTAGAAATAAATTGATTAAAAAATATGTGAAATTGATTTGACAACAACGCAATGTACGCACCAAGTGATTTCTTACATAAATCTCAATTTATTAGAAAAAATTTTTAAAAATCGTTGGAGCATTTTTTTAAAAAAATAAATGTTTTATACATAAAATTTTCAATATATTTTTAAGAACAAAATGTGTACGTCACTTTTTAGTACTTATTTATGCGGAATTTAAAAATTAATTTTGAGAAAAAATCTTTTTGAGATTTTCAATACTGGATTTCAAACATTTGTCTGGGAGGTACCGTTATTTTTGGTTATAAGAAAAAAATTATTTTAAATCTGCTATAGATAATGTAAAAAACTGCTTATTTTCTAAGTTTAATAACAATCGACTAAGTCGTTTTCTAACTACATATTAAGTTCTCAAAAAAAAATTTTGAAACTTTTTTTAAAAATCCAAATAATTTTTTTTGAATATTTTGGTACACAATAGGTATTTTTAAAATTATTGTAACAATTCTCTATAAAAAAAATTGGTCAAAATTAGTTGAACTGTTTTTGAGAAAATCGAAAATCAAAAAATGGTTTTATGGGAGGTACCATTTAAAACCATTTTTCCGATTTTTTTTTTTAGAATTTTTGTAAAAAAAATTGCTGATTTAAAAAAAAAATTGTGGGCACGTTTTTGAGAAAAATAAGATTTTCGTAATTTGGTAAAAAAAATATGTACGGCAGGTACCTTTATTTTTGGTCTTAAAAGAATGAAAAAAACGTTTGGGGGAATGCCCAAAAAACGATAGGTACCAAGTTAAAAGAAAATCGATCCACCCGTTATCTGGAAATCCCACGCATTGAAATTCAGAAATGACCATTATAAGTATACTAGAGTGGCAGATTCTACCAATAACGTGTATGTACTATGTAGGTTAGGTAATGGAGCCTTTTGTTTATTAAGTGCTCATGAATTTTTAAATAAGCTCACAAATACTGTTTTCTATATCTATATCTATACGTATATTGTTTTCATTATCCTCTTATATAATACCCCTGTGTACTAAGTATATGGTACTTATATCAATTTAACGCTAATGAACCTGTGATGTCTTAAGGGATTTGAGTTTTTTTGTTTTTGTTTTTTTTATTTTCATTCATCAAACAAAACAAAATAATAATAAAAAAAAAAACTTAAAAATTGTGCAAAATATCATATGAATGTTCGCAGGAAGAAGATATGTGTAAAAAGACATTACCCCAACTATAGTTGTTATAAGCAACACCACCACCACCATCACCACCACCACTACCACTCAATATGCATTTACTGAAAGCTCACTCACAAAAAAATCCTTTTAAGATATAAATTATTCACAAAGGTAAAATGCTATCCACGCAAAAATGAAATGGCCAACTGATGGAAGCGGCAGCGGTGGCGGCAGCACAAATATATTCATACAACACATATACCCTATCGCCTCCCCTACGTCCCCTTAAGAGGTTTTGATTTAAAATTCTAAAAGGCGGCCGTATATAGAGTATATCGTAATAGGCGTTTTTTTTTTTTTTAATACAAAAGTGATTATATATGTATGTAATGTATATGCATGTATATTCATATCTATCTATATGGAACTTAATTGCTATCATTATTTTATTTCAGCTAAATGCCTATCACATTTTTGACAGAAAGAAAATTAATATGATTGAAAACGATGGATGGGCGGGAACTGGAATAATTTATAAGGTAATCGTGCCCGAAAAAACCAAAACAAATCAGTGGAAGCACTGTTTATTGTCCGCTTAAGAGCCGGCAAAAGCACTGATTTTATTAATGACTAGAATGACAGAATCTGAATACTCCAAAGCTTTAAAAACCAAACCAGACTTTCACTTGCAGATTGTGACTATAAAGTAACGACTCCGTGAAATTAATCCCCATTGAAATATCACCTTAAACAGAAAGTGAGAAATTGGTCCAACATTTAATTTAAAAGAAAAACAAAGAAAAAAACTAATTTTTGACCATTTTGAGTTTTTTTTTTTTTGTATTGAGGACAAACATCGCAATGAATAATGTATGCAAAATATGCTCAGATAAAGAAAGTAATGAACGTACAAATGAAAATAGGCCTAAAAAAAATATGAGGCCCCTAAAAATAAAATGCAAGACTTTGTCATAATGTACCTACTTTCTCTAATGATACGATGTGAAGCTATTCAACTGATTTAAAAAAAAATAAATTAGTTATGGTAGCCTTAAAGTTTTTAAAAATATTATTTAATTACAAAAATTCTGTATTTCAAATTTTTTATTTAAAAAATTCTCAAAATCTAAAATTCTGTATTACAAAATTTGGTATTCCAAAATTCTGTAAAGGGCCAGTTATAGCTTTCACTGAAAACCATAATTGGAATTTTGTTTTTAAGATTTTAAGCAAATAAAAAGCAAAATTATTTATTATTTTGATGCCAATATAAAGATGATGGCTCAAATATTAATTCTTACCAATTTTTTTTTTTTCATTTTAGCTTAAATGAATTTCATTATTTCAATGATTGAACTACCTTGACATTGATCATTGAAAACTCAGAAGTCGATTTACGTGTAAGGTTGGGCTTTTAGCCCAGAAATAATAAATTAGTCATCAGTGATTTCATTGAGTTCAGAAAACTGAAAAATAGTTAATATACCTATTAAGCTTTCATTATTTAGGTATTTATTTCATTATTTTATTTAGAAATTTTGAGAAAAAGTGTGTTCAACTCAAGTCTGTTAATTTCGTTTGACAGCTCTGAGACCTGATAAAACATCCAAGTTTGCTTTGATATTTAGCTAATTTATATTTCACAGATCTCGGATATCACAGCAATCTCAAAAATATAAACAGGATTCCTTAATAAAATTTTTCAGTTTTTGTGTCAAATACTGAGAAAAAAAAATTGTATTCGCCTGCTCAACTTTTGATGGAAAAAAATTAGTGAAAGGACTCTGAAATTTTTATAAACTGCCCAATTGATTGATTGAAAATGATACAACCAAAATAGGTATACAAAAGAAAAGATACACATCGACAATTTTAATTTTTAAAATACAAAATTAATAAGTTTTAATTAGCCTGTTTTACAATGTGCAATTAAAGTTCTGATTTGTTATTCGGCACATTAATATCTATTGGCACAGGGTTATAAGTCCATACTCCACAGTCCAAAAACAAATTGTTTATGGATTTTTACTTATTTGGATGGGTCACAAGATAACAGTGCCTGTGCCAATATTTATATTATGTCGGATAACAAATCAGAACTTTACTTAAAAATTGTGAAACAGGCCCTTTACTGTACATAGTACAACATTACAATACAGTAGTTTGAAAAATTTAACAGTACATACATATTATGTATGTATATATTGGATTAACAGAATAATAAAATACAAAATTATTTTCATACAGAATTTTGAATTTAATTAGAGAATTTTGCTCATACAAAATTTTCGAATGCATATTATAGTAACGAACCATTCACCTATACACCTACATTGTGCATATACATGAAATAAAAAAAAAAAAATATTTTTAAGTAAGAAAGGATGTAGGTACACTTTGTACTTATTTTATATGAATGTGAAGTTAAAATTTTTATTTCGAAAAAAATCACCAGCACGTTTTCGATATGTCGAATTTTCAAAAAATTATTTAGATTTTTACTTGCGATATATAAGTACATAGAGATACTATATGCAAGTTATGGATTCGTAAAAAAAAAACGAACTTGAGGTTTTGATCAAAGTTGACATTACGATAATAGCAAAGTCGAAAAAGTGGGTTTTGCAATTCTGTCTGTTCGTCTGCAGCTTAAACGGCTCGGTCGATTTTTTTTAACTTAATAGCACTTATTGGGCATTAATCGAACACGCTTTTGTAATTTTTTTGAATGATCAAAATTTACAAATTTGTTTAGCAGTTAATGAAAATCTTATTTTTCTCAAAACGTGCCCACAACTTAAAAAAAAAATTAAGTAATTTTTTTACAAAAATGGTTTCATTTTATAAAACAAAACTTCGGAAAAATGGTTTTAAATGGTACCTCCCATAAAACCATTTTTTTGATTTTCGATTTTTTCAAAAATGGTTCAAGTGATTTTGATAAAATTTTTTTCATAAAGAATTATTACAATAATTTTAAAAATACATATTGTGTACAAAAATCTTCAAAAAATTAGATTTTGGATTTTTAAATTTTTTTAACTCTGCATTAATAAGTACTCAAAGTTGGTGTACTATTTTTTTTTCTTAAAAATTATATTCAAAATTTTATATATAAAAAACTATTTAAAAAAAAAAAACGCTCCATTGATTTAAAATTTTTTTTTTCATAAATTGGGATTTGTGTAAGAAATCACACATTGCGTTGGTGTCAAATTAGTTTCAGATATTCTTTTAATCAATATATTTCCAATTTTATTGATTTTTAACATTTTGTAAGTCTTAACTGCATATGTGCGAAGTGCAAGACAGCACGGTGCTATATTGTTCATATTTCTGTACTTATGTGCCAGTGCCGTAGCCAGGATTTTGGTTCGGGAGGGCGGAAGGGGGGGGGCTTGCTTACAAATTTTACGAGGAATTCTTTAAACATTCCCCATAATGCTTAGGGACACTGTTTTAATCCTTTTCATAGTGAAAAGGTTCTTTCAACACTAGTTGTGGTCACTGGAAGCGTGGCCAAAACCGTTAGTAAGAAGTTTATACCTCTAAAGTAAGTCTTGTCAGATATATTAAGCAATTTTAAAACTTCGATAGAAGGATCAATCGACGATATTTTTTCGCACCAGAGAATGTACTCAGCTTTCAAAGTAACAGGTTAGCTTTCCCATTTCCTTGACTCGCCCAACTGTAGAAAAACCTGGGATAAGAGCTTTAAACGATGGTAGAACGTCTTCGTTGACCATGAATCTGTTCGTAAGATTTTGTATTAACGAATCTATGCAAGGAATCAATACAGACACTCTAAAATATAATTCAGTAGAAAAGGTTTCTGAATTGAACGCGTGGTTTGTTTCAATGAAGTTCTTGGAGCTCTTAATTCAGCTTCAAATAAGTCCTCGGCAAGTTTAGTTGCGGATTGAAAAGCTACTCTGAAAAAATCTTCGGCTTTTTCTCTGATATGTTCTCAAGAGAATTTAGAACTTCTATGGTGCGGTCGATTGCAGAAATGAAATCTAAGGATTTGTTCTGTAGGAAAACTGATAAGGGCAGCGTTAAACTGGAACAGCTTTTCGCATACAATGAGGCTTACTAGGAAATCACTTTTTTGGACCGCTGCCAAAAGTGTTGATGCCTTCGAAGACATCGCCCACGTTCTGCTCGATATTTCTTCAAGACTTATTGAGATGCTTTTTAAGAGCTCTACAAAGAAAATAAAACTGTATATTATTATATTACAAAGTTTTTGTTTTTATTTTAGATTTTCGAGGGGGGGGGGGCTCCAGCCCCTCAATCCCGACCTCTGGCTACGTGCCTGTTATGTACATAACTTCCTTATATTTCGCTATATTTTTGGCAAGTGAGATAAAATATAGGCTCCAATTACTAATAAATTTCTTTTATAAGATGAAAAGTTTTTAAAATTATTAACACTTTAAAACCATAGTGTGATCGCTCAAAAGAACAAATTCGTTCGACCCAGTCGTGAATTCAATTTTTTTTTTCAATTTGCAATTTTTTTTTTTGAAAACTTAATATGTAATTCGAAAACGCTTTGTTCGATTTTTTATTAAACTTGGCACCCGGCAGTTTTTTTTAGCATTATCTAGCAAATTTTAAACAAAAATTATTCTAATAAGCAATAATAACGGTACTAACCATACAAGTTAATGAAAATCGAATTTTTCTCAAAAATGATTCTTACGATTTTGATTAAAATTTTAATGTGAACTATTTACCATAAATTTTAAAACAAAACTAAAACTAATTTATTTGACTTGCCTAGATATTTAATTAAGAATGAAATTATTGAAAATTCGTGATGAGTACTAAATTGTTGGAGTTTCTAGTAATAGTGTAGTGTACCTTTAACAAAGGCTCCCTAGCAACGTTTTGTAACACTATTTTTTTTATTATTCATGTAACATCGTAAGCAATAAGTACATAAAATTTTAAGCTCTAAGGATTTTGCCCCTTTTGAGCTTTGTTTTTTTTTATATATTTTATAAGTAATAGTAATATGTTGTAAGTACTTTTGTTCTATAAAGGTATAAGTAACCACATCAACTGATTGAATAATAAACCTTCTATATCTATCCCAAAATAGCTATACCCTCAAAGTACTCATATATAGATGTACTTATGTTTCATTTATTACTATAATTCACTTTGTGTGGTGGCTTGGGGTTCTATATAATGTATGTAGGTATATATACAATATACATACAACTTTCACATTTTACTAATAATATACTCTTCAGGCCTCAAAAGCTTGTTTCTATTTCAGTAAGTAGAAAATAAATTAACTGCACACAATATACACTTAGGTAGCACTAATGCCATTTACCCGTCCATTAGGTTAATAAAATTTCATTGTAAATGTCAGGCAGGAAAGCAGGCAGGCTGGATGGCTGGATGGCTGGATGGCTGGATTGCTGGCTGTCTGGCAGTCTCTCAGACAAAACGTGATGCCTGACTAACAGCAAAGTTCAACAACAAAAAAAAAAGCGCAAGAACGAGATAGGATGAATCTCCTTTTTGGTTAATACAAAAAAGAGAAAGGACCATCAGCAGGATCATGAGTGAAAAAGAAAGACATTGCCAGGGCGAGGAGGGTTGAAAATCGACGACCAGCATAATTTGCTGTATTTTATAGCCCATTAACAGGATTACGAATGTCAATCATCATAAGTGGCAATCTCGTTCCCCATCATGATTACATGAGAGTTGAATGTCAGGGCATGATGGGGGAGGGGGGGGGGGGCATGGGTTAGGGGTTGGGGAACGACATATCTTTTAGATGCGCTGCACATTCTATACCGAGGCCGGGAAGTTCATCGGAAGTAGTGTTCTCTTCTGATGTTTTATCCCTATACTATAGTCATCCTCTCCATCATCGCTGGTGCCCGCCGCACGCCGCCAACGCTATACCGTCACTATACTGAAGCTTGTTAGATAAATTGCAAGTATGTACATTGAATACTCGTATTACGGGAATTAGAAATACTGTAGTAATGCCATATAACAGACACCATTATTCATATCCGATGGAGGAACAGTTTCTAGTTCTCAACCACCACACCACTACCAGGATACCCCCCCTTTCATCCTTGCCTTGCTTTAGGATGAAAAAATACGTTTTATTGTACTTTCACTATCTCATTTTGGCGTGTGGCTCTTAACACCAGGGATGGAATAAGAAATATATTAAAAACGGCCGCAAAGTTAGAAATTATGTACAAAAAAGAACTGAAAGGTAACTTAAATCTGTTTACAGAAAATAGGTATTGACTTCATAACTTGTTAATTTTACAACAAAATCGGCCAGTACCATTACGTTTTACTTGGTCTGCCTTTAAAGGGCAGTTAAACCTATCATTACGATCAGAAAATGTCTTGAAAGGTGGATCTGTTCGGGTTCATATGCAAAAAGTTACAATTCAGAAGTGGAAACACACACTTGTTGATATTTTTTCTAAGCCAAGGAAATGCACCCAAAGAGTCATAATCGAAGGGACCAAGTTTAAGGTTGTCAAAGTTAACCTAAGGACAATCTTATTTTAACGACTTGTAGTGGTCAAGTTGGTAAGTCATGCACACAATCAGCACAAAAATCAGTTTGTATTTGTTTCTATCTATGTATCGAAATAATGTGAAATGATCTTCAAATGGATTAAAAGGGCCTGTAAAATCATAAATCCGTCCTTGCTTCTCATCCCAAAAGCATACTTCTCTCCTCGTTTCTGGAATATGATAATAGCAAGGAACACTCAGTGTACATTTGAAGATGAAACACTTAACCCGGGGTGGGATCTGGGATCTGGGATGTGATGTCATGTTTTGTGTTGTACTTTTTGATGGCATCATAGAATTTCAGAATTTGTCAGTGAAAGAGAAGAGAAGACCAAGGACTGTTCTTGTTTTTTTTTTTTTGTTATCTCCTTCTTTTGAAGAATGTTAGATGGATGGGGAATGGATTGGCGTACGACTTGCTGGCTCTTATATAGCTGATGCTGTGTTACTGGTGCGGTGCCCATCATCAGTGGCGTTATTGTCAATGTTCCTTTCCTGATGGTGTATAGTGTATAGAGTCCTGGTGGGAACACTCATAATAAGCCTAAGTGTTCAGCAGTTCTGCAGCAAATCACAAGTACATTGTACTTCGTTCGGTATTGTGTCTGAGCTGAGCGATTCCGTGAGCATAACGGCCAACCCCCTTGCCTTCACAAGAGAAGTAGTGTATATAGTGGGGTCGCATTCAACCGCACATCTGATGAATGCTAATGCGAACTCGCTGTCTGACATTTGTATAACGAATGTGTAGATATTAGATTCGTTCACATTTTATTACAACAACATCTCCTATATAGCACCAGCACACCATTGAGCTCCTATACCAAAATTTTGTATACGAAATATTCCAAGAACCAAGAAGAAGACTGAAGACTGAAGAACTAAGTGATTAGTTTGGGAGAATTACATCTAAGGGTGGTAATCAAATATTAAATAGCGACAATGGATTTTTGGAAATGAACCAGAGACCACAAAGCGAGAGAGATGTTGGAACGTGGAAGAGTATGTATGAGTAACAACTTCTAACTGTTATTGCTGCAACCTTGTAGAAAATATATATATATATATTTCTTGTCCTTGTGTGATCTGCTATGTTCACGGATTACCAAGTTAAGCATTTACTGATGACTTATTACTAAAGTAGATGTATATATTATAGAAATTGGAGGTCATTGTTGTATAATATGAAAGAAAAGAAGAAATTTCAGGTATGTGACCTGGCCTCAGTTTGTTTATATAATGGACCTTTGTCAGATGAAATGGTTGAAAAATGGGAAGGTGACAATAATAATATCGTGATTGTATGCAGGTACTGTTGGAATAATAATATCTTCTTCTCACACATAAATATTGAGCGTTTTTCTTTTTTAGTTCGGAGCAGAGCCTGAACTGTCAAAAAAAAAATCTTGTTTCTTTTTTAGCTCAGAGCATTCAGAGCTCCAATTTTGTATTTCTTTTTTCGCTCTGAGCCATGTTCAGAGCATGTTCAGAGCCCGCTCTATGAGCTCAGAATAAATTGATGGAGCAGACCGAGTTAAATAGCTGACCACAAATTTGACAAGTGACAGTTGCTGAAACGTGTTTCTTTAAATATATCTGAACTCTCAGAGCAGAGCACGCTCAGTTCAGTTCAGAGATCTCTCAGAGTGTGTTCGGAGTGTTCAGACTCTGTTCAGAGCTCTACTCTGAACAAAAAAAGAAAAACGTCCATTGAGACTTGAATTTTTGACTTACCCTCTCAACTAAACTATTCTTATATGGGTAATGTTTAGTCAGCAAAAATGGAGGGGACCTACAACTTTCTGCTGAAACCAAAGGACTTTTGATGAGAAGTACTTTTTACTACAAGAGGTTCTCTTGGAGAATTTGTAACTTCCTCGGAATAGACAGTACAAATGGTTAGACAGGTGCAGAACAGCATAATACACGACTACAAGCCATGGTATTTTCCCAAGATTGCTAAATTGTAGGAATACTCTGTTTCCGGGAGGTCCAATATCTTGTTTCATTATAATAAATCTTAAGTTAGCGAAGAAACATTTTTCGTTTGAAAAATTGTTAGGTGGATAACTTCCCCTTAATTAGTCGTAAATAAGCTTTATAATTTTGAATTTATCGTTTAATATATTTTCTATGTTATTTTATGCTGCTTTGCTAATGTGAATAAATAAATTTAGCGAAGCACCTCATAAAAACCGGTAGGCAACAGTTTCTTATTGTAAATCTTGTATTTGCGCTTGACTATAAACTTAAGTAACTAGTTGTAAAAATTTTTATTTTATAGTGCAATGTTTTCTATGTTTTTTTTTTTTGCTAATTTTCTTAATTGTTATCAAGCTAGCTGAGCACACTTTTAAACAGCGGTACAAATTTAAATCTGTGAAATTCGGAATAAACAGCATTCAGGGAGGGAAACTCCAAAATATGGCTTTATGGTGTTTATTTGTGTTAATAAAAAATATATTAAATAGTAAATCTAATGTAGTTACTTGTTTTTTATAGTTTTTCGAATTTCTCAATTGCCTAAAATAACTTGAATGTATGTGAAACCGTCTGAATTAGCAACAATTACAATGTCATGTTATACTTTTTTTAAACCACCAATCCATTTTTATATATACATCTGTATGTATACATAGGTACTATACTTATATTGCAAGTTATTCATTCGTAAAAAAAATCAAACACAAAATTTTGATCAAAATTGACATTACGATGATAGCGAAGTATGGACATTCCCCCCATCATATGTTTTTTTTTCATACTTTCAAAACAGAAAATAACGGTACCTGCCGTAGGTACAAATTTTTTTACCAAATTAGAAAATTCTTGTTTTTCTCAAAAACGTGCCCACAATTTTTTTTTTTAATTTAGTTATTTTTTTTTACAAAAGGGCTACCGTTTTATAAAACAGTTCAACTGATGTTGATCAATTTTTTTATAGATAATGTTTACAATAAGTTTAAAAATATTGTGTACCAAAATTTAAAAAAAAATGTTTGGAATTTAAAAAAAGCTTCAAAATTTTTTTTAAGAACTTAATAATTCGGAGACGACCGTTATTTTTATTAAACTTAGCTCTCAGCAGTGTTTTGACATTATCTAGCAGATTTTAAATAAAATTCTTTTCTTATAACCAAAAATAACGGTAGATAGACCTTCCATACAAATGTTTAAAAACCGGTATTGAAAATCTCATTTTTCTCAAAAGGTCCTATAATTTCGGTTAAAATTTTTGTGTGAGGTAATATCAGAACGATCTCCCATATTATTTGGAAAAAAATGTCGTTTAAAAATGGTATCTCTCCATAGAACCATTTTTTGGGATTTCGAGTATCTCAATATCTGTTGAACCAATTTTAATGAAATTTCTTAAACAAAAGATACAAATAAGTTTAAATAAATATTGTATATCAACATTTTCAAAAAATCAAAGTTTGGATTTAAAAAAAAAAAAATCAAAATTGGTTTTTGAAAATTCGATATTTCGAAAATTGGTGGATGAATTTTTTTCAAAATTAATTTTTAAACTCCACATAAATAAGAAACTAAAAATTAACGTGGCAATTTTTTTCTTAAAAATATATTCAAAATTTTATTATTTATATAAAAAATTAATTTTTTAAAAAGCTGCTACAACAATTAAAAAAAAAAATTTCTCATAAATTGAGATTTGTGTAAAAAATCACCTGGTGTACACTGCGTTGGTGTCAAATCTATTTCACATATTTTTTTAATCAATTTATTTCTAATTTTATTGATTTTTTAACATTTTTTCGGTCTAAACTGTAAATTCCATGCATAGGTATGTGCGAAGAGCAAGACAGAACGGTGCTAAATTGTATTTATGTACTCACATAATACTTCCTTAAACTAGGCTATATTTTTGGCAGGTGGCATAAAATATAGGCTCCAATAATTAATAAATTTCTTTTATCAGATGAAAATTTTTAAAAATTATTGAGACTTTAAAATCACAGTGTGATCGCACATAAGAGCAAGTTCGTGCGAGACAGTCGTGCATTTTATTTTATTTATATTTGTTTGCTATCCTTTTTTTCTTGCAAAGAAATTTAAAAGCAACTTCATATACATAGGTCCCAAGTTATCAAATAGTTTTTGCGTGCTGCGAAGACAGACTTGAAGCTTAGGCTTGAAAAATATCTGCAATATAATATGTTCGTTTCATTTATATAAGATTTTAAATGTTTTCCAATTTATCTTAAAGATTAAAAAAAAAAAAAATCAATAATCATGAGAATCCCTTAAAATCTAACTACCGATTGCTGCTTAAAGCCTATTCCTAAACTCAGATAACTATATATATAAGTGCAGTGCATTGCTGTCAAGTCTTTAAACCTCATAATAAAGCCCACCTATGTCTTGTGCAGATGTGCATGAAATTTGAAAGTCTGTATACCTACCTACATATTCAATAACCTAAGAAATACTTATTTTCACTTTGTCTTAATATTGCTAAGTCTACATACTTGAGAAAAGTCCCAATATACTTTATGCACAATATTCTCTTTGGATATAGAGATTCATCTGTTCCTACTATATACGATTTACGTATACGTTCTATAACCGAAACCTCAGCCGTCTCTTTTAATAAATCTCCTATCGATTGTAAGAAACAATCCAAGGCTTTAACTATATAGAGAGAGATCCCTATTTCCATTCAACATAGATTGGATTTAGATTTCCAATTCATCTATATATATGTACAGTACACATATTATAAAAGATTGAGATGGAAGTGGAGATGTTTAGATCCTTTCTGGTGCTTTATAGAATATTTCTTCGTTTCGCATTGTTGGTTTAATTTTGAAGTGGAAAGTAAGCAATAATGCAATTATACGAGGAACCCTCCATATCTTCGCAACTGACATATGCAAAAGTGTATCAATCTGCCCAACTGCTGCATTAGGTTATACCTACGTATATAGGTGTGCTTCTGTTATTGTCATTCGATAAGGGTTTGCAGAAGACATTTCAAGTGCAATTTCAAGAAAATACTTCCTTCCTTCCTTCCATCTTATTCTATACCCATCTTTGTTGAACATATATGTTAGGTTGATATATAATTAACAGTGAAAGAAAAGAGCAAAAGTAGCTGCACATAGTTTTGTGGAGAAGAAGCTGAAGGATATTGAAGACATTCACACGTCCTTTATCTACCTACAGTCGGTCGTCCGTCAGTCAGAACAGAAGAAGAAGCTACTGCTATACATCCATGTCGTCGTTCTTATAACACAAACCATATACGCACAAACACCATACATAGACTATACCTCTCCATATCCTTGCCCGATGATAGCCTCCCGCTCCCATATAGTCCCATAACACAAGTGAACACAAATCCTCAACCGAGCAAATTTAATTTGGAGAAACTTTTAAATGAGAAACTTAATCCAGACAAGAACACATTTTGGGGAAACGTCCGAATAAACTGTATAATTAATTTTCCATTTCAAGAACCATTAATTGTTTTTGATAATGGCCTCCAGGATCCACAGACAGGATGGGAAAAAGCAGGTTCTCCTTTTTCTGATGTAGCGTAGGAAGAGAGAGATACGTGTGCAGCCTCAAGCAAGGACCATCAGGACCAAGAACGAACGACTGACAACGACGACGAGAAGGACGCCGCCGACGATACGACAGACGGGAAGATACAGCGGTACATAGGTTGTGTAATGTGTGTATATATGTGTGTAAATGGAAAGAGATTTAGTGAAATGAGATGGATTGTTGTGAAATGAATTTTTCTCCTACCCATTCCCCTCTACATATTTCTTGCCGTTGTTGGCTTGGCACACTATCTATACACTCAAGAATTGGAATATATACACGCACTATACTTTTAGCCAAACCGAGCCAAGGAAAAGGCAAGCTCCAGCTCTTCCATATATTTTATGTAGCTAGCATAGTAATTTGCAGGGCCGAGATATGGTTGGCAAGGACGTTCAGCTGTGGATGGTGGCAAAGAAGAAATACAATTTTACTTTAATTCCTTTTGTAATTGCTTCATGCTGCTGGCGGAGATTACACAATAGCGTAATGACCTACCAAGAAGAGTGAGTGAAGACAAAGAGGCGCCACTCATATGTATATGAGCCACCAGATCTGACTGAACACACATGAGCATAGCATCTCACACACGTCAGTCGTTGGTGGCGGCGACGACGACGGTGGCGGCGGCTTTCTCGGCCTTGCTTTTCCTATATACATATACAAATGGGCTGCCGAAAGAATACAAAAAAAAATCAATTTCTTAATTATAACTTTCAACTGAAGGCTCTTTGCGACTTCATTTAATTTTTTTTTTCATTTAATGGAATTGGGAAGATGATGTCGGAATCAATTAAAGAAATATTTAATGATTAACTTTGTCGCAGGAAGCTGCTCTCAAAATGCAATATAATTTATGGTTGTCATATATGAGCGTGTAAGAAATTGTTTTTCTTTTCATATAAATGAAATGAGATATACTGACAGTTGTCTAAAGTTAGACAACGTTTATAAATTAGACCATGAGTGTCAAAAGCTTCTATTAGGCGGAGAATAGTCAATGGCCAACAAGTTGACTCTCTGACATTTATTTCTGTCTGAAATATATGTCCAGTCGTTTGATCTTCAACGCAGAAAGAACGCTGTCAAACCGTTTTGACAGCGATTTGACAATGAAACTTGCGTTAACACAACTTTTTGAATTAAAGGCTCTCTGAAACGGAGCGGTGGCAACGCGAAACATTTGCAGCGAATATGTGAGGATGAGGATCGAAGAACGTTTAAAAATTCGCATTGCACCAGTGTGATTTACATACTCTCAGTCTCATTTCTTGCTATGTAAATTAATTTAGACAGGCGAAAGTTTCGTCATCATTCCGAAAATGTTTTGCTTTGATTTGAGGGAATCTTTACTGCTTGAACAAAATTGAGACGGAGCTACAGCTAAAGCTGCAGCTGGAGTAGCTGTCAAAATATTCAATTCAAATTTAATTGAATGTTACGACCTCAACGCAACGCAGCTGCAAACGGAGATGCAGTTGGTGGTGCAAGATTTCACTAACTTTTAACATTTTACTTGCAGCACTTTTTGACGTTTCAATTTGCATGAAGAAAAAAATAACCGCAAGAAAATATTGAAGCTTTTTGTGGTTATTTGTTTCGTTAAAAAAAATAATTAATTAAAAGAAAAATATCGGAAATATAAAAATTGTATAATAAGTCCGTGATTGTTTTTTTTTTTTTCCTCAAACTATACAAAAATCTGTACAGCTGCATTTTGTCGGGCAAATAAAAATAGCACGTACAACATTTTCTCACAGTTGCAGCTTCAGTTCCAGTTGCCGCATTCTGTGTTGTGTTCAGCAGACACGTTGTTTCTTTAAGTTGACCATGAAAACACTCTTACAACGCAGGTTTGCTTGGCATACTGCTTGTCACAAATTGACTGCTTTTCAACGTTTACACAGCTATCGTGTCAACGTATTCATTATTCGTTATTCTTTCAGATAATGCCAAATGTTTAGTGGAGTCTGTCAATAGGATATTAGTAACGTTTTTGATTTTTCATCCAGAGACTTTCTGAAACCTTTACAATGATTCGATTTTGTAATCTATAAGGACTTCGTCACATCCTTTAATGAAATTTTACAGTTAATGAGTTGATAGTTAAGGGAAGAACTACATTTTGACGCATAAAGAGAATTCCGTTGCAAAAGCCGCTCCAAGCTATCAAATAGTTTTTTTTTCGTGCAAAATTAAAATATCAATTTATGGTAGGTATGTTCAGACTTGACAGATTTGTTATTTATATTTTATCAATCGACAAAAAAAACATACATTTGAGTTTACTTTATTTTTTATTATTTAATTTTTTTCACAAACCAATTATATTTACACACAGCAACACAAAACCTCAGAAAAACAAACAAACAAAATCTAAAACAAGAACAGTTCAAAGTTGAGCTTCTTATTCCGTCACGTACGTCGCGTCGCACACGTTGCATATGGGTTGCTTCTTTACAGTTGTAATGTAAGTCCCCTTTCACACGAGAAAACTAATGGTCTTATTTATAAACTTTGTCTAACTTTAAACAACTGTCCAACTTTGGAAAATGTGTTAAATGTCGTATATTGTTTTCTTATAGCTGCCTAACTTAGACACACGAGTAGATTGTCTTAACCGTGAATAATGTGATACCTACTTATTTTTATTATAAATAAAGCATAATTATTTCCACTAATTTAAAAATAGTTAGACAGTGCCTAAGTAGAAAAAAAATCTAATTTAAATCTAATGTAAGAAAAAGGGCATGAATTAGGAGGGGTACACGAAATCTCCCCGGTCAACGATTTGAGGAGATTTTTTTGACATTCCTCTTCACACACACAGTAGTGTTTGTTCAACCAAGCTACTTTTAAAGGAAACTAAAGAAAATTTCTATGATTTTATTTCCACGTGCAAAAGGTACAAGAGATTTTTAAGGAAAGAAAACGTCAATAAAATCTCAGCAACTTGTTTCCTCGTGAGAAAAGGAGACGTTTAGTCGATGCAACGCATGCAACGGGTGGTGTAGGTTGATCGCCCTTAACCCTCACTTCAAAAATATCCACTGAGTACCAGTTTTCAGATCTCAGAAACGTAAAATCGTTAATTAAATATGTAACGCAAAATGTCATAACATAACTGCCTGTTTACACAGTCGTTTTACTGAAAGGCACATCTAAAGAGACAGATTTATGTATGTGTAGAAACGAGAAGAGTAGATTCCATCCCAAAATTCTTCTCGTTTCTACGCACATCAAATCTATCTGTTTCAGTGGTTGCGGCTTTTAGTAAAACGACTGAGTAAACAGGCACTAACATTGCAACACAGATAATATTTATGTATATTTTACAGTCTTTTATGAAACATCGAAAATCGTAAGCAAAACTTCTACAGCTGCTTCTGGGGCAGATGAGATTAAAGAAAGTTTATGATTTTTCTGATATTTTCAAATTATGTAAATAATTTTCATCATTAAGTTGGTAATATACGACAGACAAATGCTCGTTGATAAAAAAAAACCTAATACCTGCATATCATGGGTGTATTAGTAACATATTATCTACCTCAATTGGTCAATATTATGCAAAAAGAAAATCTAACCCATCCATATGGTTCCATCTTATCTAACAGCATACATATATACATTTTTTTTCTGTTTTTATGATGAATTTCGGAAATGTGTAGATATAGTGTAACCATGCATCTTTTTCAACATATGGTTGGTTTTTCTCATATGGATAAATTTTAAAAAACAATTTTTCGAATTTATTTCGGTTCGCTAAACTTATTTTTAATAAAAGACAACGGTCGAATTGACCATCAGCATCATACGCCATACGGTGTTAGAATATTGTTATATCCTTTATTTTATTTTATTTTTTTTTTTGGTATATTGGAGACTTTTCAACACCAAACTGTTGACAAAGGAATATTCTGAGTTCACAATTTAAATTTGTTTTATATACGAATTGATATTCACCCTTGATGGGAAATAAAAAAAAAAAAATATGTATATAAAATAAGTTTTGGGAACTTTTTTTTTAAGTGACACCTTGTGGCAAATGCATTTGTCACTACTTGATGGCAAAATTATTATTTACATTGGAAGCAATATTTTAACCAAGCAATATGGAAATTGACATGTTTGAAGTTTTTTTTTTTTTATTTTAAGAAACATCATGTTAGTTTATGAAGATTTCTGCATAAACATACATATTACTTGTGGTGTTTGGAATTCCTTCTGTCCGTTAACCTATATGTTAGTAAGTTTGCGCAATGAATAATGGCGGTATAAGTTGAAGTTGAACTTTATTGAGGCATTTATAAATCAAATACATACATTTTTCTTTTAAAAACTTAATTTTAAAAATAATAATTAGAATTTTCTTTTATTCATATACCTAGTACAAAGCAACAATGTTCGTATGTTATGTTTTTTTTTAATAGACTCAAAAATTACAAAACCGATTTAATTGAAATTGTTTTTAGAAGCGGTGGGAAGGTTTTGAAAGTGATTAAAAAAAAAAACGCCCACTTTTATTATGTTTGAATTTAACTAGTACTTTAAAATTACTTCTTATGAAATCTGATTATATAGGTTTATTAAATTAAACGATTTTTGAAATATCAAATTTTCATAAAATAATTATTTTTTTCAGTATCCATTATTTGTTTTTTTATGCAATATTAGGCGTGTTTTTTTTCTCTAAACTATAAAATCTCTAAAACAGTTCAATAAAGCTAAATTATAATAACATATCATAGCAACAAGGCTATACATACACAGCTTATAAAAATAGCCTTTATAGAAATTCAGGCTAACTGTATAGCTGAGTTGCTATGATACGTTGTTATTTTTATTGTGCTTCAAATTTAATAGAAAATACATTCAATATGTATTCAAGCTCAACTATTGCTTTTAATAATTTTGAATAATTCTGCATATGTATGTATTTAGATTTGAGAAGAAATGAGAAAAAAACACGCTTATAGGCTTATTTGAAGTTCTTCATTAAGAAATGTCTTTAGAATCGGTTCAGCAGATAATGAGATAGTCAAAAACAAAAATAAAAATGGTTTTATGAAAAATACCGTTTGTAATCGAAAAATAAAAAAAAATGTCTTTTAATAAATAGCGAACATAATAACTTTAATCAACATCGTAGGAGTCGTTTTTGAAAAAAAATTAGATTTTCCTTAACGATTTTTAAACACTAGTATAGTTTCAGTTTAAATTTTGCTTAGATAATGTCAAAAAACTGCTGGGTGTTAAGTTTAATAAAAATCGACGAAGTCAGTGAATTAGATTTAATAGATACCATCAAACAAAATTTTTAAAACTTTTTTTAAAATTAAAAAAAAAATTAATTTTGGTATTTATGACTTTAATGACTTTAAAACTAAAAAAACATTTTTCAGAACAAGGCTACCATTTTATAACAAAAAAAAGTACTGATTTTTTTTAAAAAGTTGTCGGCACGTTTTTGGAAAAAATAAGGTTTTCACTAATTGCTAAAAAAAAAAAATTTACGGTAGATACCTACTGTTACTTTTGGTCTTAAACAAAATACGGGGGAATTTCCAAAAAAACGCTAGATTCCAAGAAAATCAATCGACCCGTTTATTGTCTGAACACAATAAAATGCTGTAACTGAAACTGAAGCTGTACCTGCAACAGGCTGTGAAAAAGTTTCGTTCGTGATATTTTGTATGAGCCTACAATGCCGTTCTACAGCTTTTTGTATATTTTAAAGACAAAACAAAAAAAAAAAAAACAATCGCGGGATTATTATTCACTTTTTTTATTTCCGATATTTTTTCGCGAAACAAATAACCACAAAAAACTTGGATATTTTTTTCCGATTGTTTTTTTTTCATCAAACAAATGATTGAAAAATGGTTTTTTTAAATTTTGGTCGCCAAACTTTAAATTCAGCCTTCTTGTGAGTTTCACCCAAACAATATTCCAATATTCCAGAGAATTTGACATTTCACTTTTTGCCTATTGTAAGTTCTACCCGAAATTTCATGTTCACAAAATTCTCCTTATTTCGAACATTCATTTCGGGCGAATGTAATGTTATTGAAAGCCTAAATTTTCACTTATTTTTAGAAGCGAAGCGAACGAAATTTCGTTCGAGCGAAACTCTCAATAGCTTTTCAGATTCTGGGCGAACAACAAATTTTAAGAGGAAATAATTTTCTGGTGAAATTCACAATAAGGTTGATTGTTTTAGAAATATTTTTATAATGAAAACAAGTTGTTATGTTCACTCGTCTAAAGGTTCTCGCAAACCAATGCAAAACATTCGGAACGTCAACAAAAATTTTGGCTGTCAAAATATATTTACATCAGAGCAATAAATGAGATCATTCACATCAACGCGACAATTCGATTTGATTAGGTGAATCTCATGTAAAATATATTTACAGCTGAAAGTTTCGTCATTGTCCCGAATGTTTCTTGTTGGTTTGAGAGAGCTTTAATGCTCTTGTTTTTACTAACGCTAAACTGTCAGCTGTCAAATTCTATTTTTTTTTTTAGGGTAACTATAACACTCGATAAAGCGGTTTTTTTGAAGTCATTTATACGTTCTATAACATAAAATTCAAATTCAGCAAGTTAAAAACCGAGTAGACGACAAAAATATATTAATTGCGAGAAAACTGACTGACGTTGATCAAACTAATTTTGTGTAAAAAGTTGAATCGAGCCAAGATATATCCTGAACTTAAGTTGAGTAAGTTTTTTAGGAACAAATTTTAAGTCTGCCGAACAAAAAAAAGAAGATCTTAGAGATAGATTCTTTAAGATTGTCTGATCGCTGATCTCTGTTTTCTGCTGATATACTAAGTTCCCACCAGGGTCCTCCTCTGTTAAGCCCGAGTAAAAACAAAACACATCAAACTGTTTTACGCAAATGATTCAATCAATCAGCGTGGTCGAAAAGAAATTTCCTTATATTGACTATGTATGTACATATATGAACGCAACGCACATGCACATTGAGATTCTTCAGCTTCAGTTGTTCATTAGCCAAACAGGATGTTGATTAACAAAGGGATGGGAAATCAGATAACTAATCTCGCCTGTCTGCACAATGGTCAATAAACAATTGTTCGGCTAATCCACCACCACCATCACTATACAATACCAGGCACCAGAAACACACTGCCATCACTAACAACAGTTGATCCTGACATTTTGTCCATCATCATCATCAATGTTCGTCGACAACGACGAACCGCACCGCACCGTTGTTATATGCAATGCCAATGGCTGAGGATGTAGATGAGGACTTCTGCAGACTTGTTTTTTTTTTTTTTATTTGTTTCTCTCAACAATAACAACAAGAACAACAACAATAGCAACTGGCTATGATGACCACTGAAATATCGCCTCAGGAGCAAAAACTCGGCCCTATGCTTTTATACATACATATGTAAGTATGTAATCCATCATCGAATGATGTGTGCGTATGCTACATCCTGAATGGACGCTAATTAAAATCCAATAATTTGCAACCCAACCAAAGGAGGAAGAACAAGAGCAAATTAAGCGCAAAAGCTGACTTGTTGTCCATTCACCATCATCGTTGTCGTTATCGGCTGGGCCCTTAGACTATATGGCATACAATGCCCAGCCCATAGAACGACTCTACGTACGACGACGACGATGACGACGTGTTGTTCCGCATCTAGGTCCTTTTGAATCCTGGGATATGCTGCGCTGCGATATTCAGTCAAGAAACCCAAGCCAAAATCATCAGGGCTCCTTCAGTAGTTGTTATACCTAACTATTATAGGTACTGCCGGCCTGCCGCAGATATAACAATAAGTGGGGAAAAATATCGACAGGGCACACGCAGATTTTAATTGGAACAAAACGTATCATCCATTCAGAACGTCAATTAGACTCGCAGGACGAATGTTAGTTGGTCATACTATTCTCGCGTATACCTGGTTCAGCTCCGACTCCCATCAGGTGCATGCTGCGGCAGCTATGTGTTTTTTTGTTTTGTTCACGGTGGAGGTGAATTGGTGAAGTGTAAGGAAACTATATCAAGTTGTATTTTTAGAATGAGATTGCTTAGTGCCAGAGAATCAATTTTGAAATCCGTTGAGCTGGTGCTGTGCTTGTTAACAACAATATACTATGACCTATACCATTTATAGGATCGTTACAATTATAGTGTTATGGGACCAATTTTAATGACCAATGGGCTGCAGCTCCAACACGAAGGTATGTATAAAAAATGTTTCTGTTTCTTTATTTGATTTAAATTAATACAAGTGCTACTGTTTGAGTTGTAATAGGGCGAGAAGGTTTGGTTGAAGCATCATAACCATAAGGCCACATTATTTTTCTAAAGATTGACTTTTTACTTATGTGTTTTTTAGAAGTCTTAGTAAATATGTATGGAAAATTTGGGATGAATTGTTGGTTCTTAAGAAGCCCACAGAGCTGCTGGAACTTGTCTCCAGTTTCAATTGGGCGCCACCCAAGGGTTGTCTCAGTTCACGAATAAAAATTCTTTCTTATCCTGCTATTATTTTTAACTAGGAACTTCTTATTCAGGTAGGATTTAAAAGACATTTTGGTCTTACAGGCACAAATGTAGTTAAAATTATTAACCTAAATAAATAGAAATTAATCCTTTTTTCTATTGTTGGCGCATAACACTGCTTTCGATTTCGATCGTGATTTTTTTTTTAATGTATTTTGAACCATTAGTATCTTTATTAAGCTAAAAGTTCGAGATTTTCACCGGAATAGTAGATTAATCATAAAAACTCGAAATTGCATACTTTCAGGAGTTGATGGTGGTACATGAAAATTTTATTTTGTATTGGGAAGGAAAAAATATCGATTTCTAAGAAATGACAAACGTTACGGAATTGGCAATAGGATAATGTTGTCCTTCACGAAAATGGGATCAGAAAAAGATGGAGTTTTACGCTCTCAAACTAAAGTAAAGCCCGTTTAAGAGAAATGGCAAAATGTCACAGTATTTCTTTCATCTAAACGGGTTTTTCACTTTCGGTTAAGTGACCGGTAATTGGTCGAAAAATGCTTGGGGATGAAAAATTTGTTTCAGATAAGCGGGTTTTAATATATAATACATTTTTGTACCTATAAAAATTATTGAAGTGTGCCAAAAAACTCATTGTAAAATATTGTTTTGGAAATACTTAAATTAATGAAAAATTCCGGGCGAAGCCGGGTTGATTATCTAATTATTATTTTATTTTCACGTTAAAATTAAGCCGGAACCACACTTATATCGTGTCGTATGTTGTTGACTGTGGAGTGGTGTGTCGCTATAGCTCCAATGTGTTTGATGTGCGTATAGCCATATTTGTCTTGTTTGATGTGTTGTGGTGTGGTGTGTTGTGTCGGAATCAATCTTTTATCGATTGTGTCATACCACGCTGTGTCGGAACCATATTTTTCTGTGGGAATGATGAAAGAGTGTAGTAGCCCATGGTGTAATGGTTAATGAGTTGGATTGTTACGCCGAAGGTCTTGGGTTCAATTCCCAGCCTATGCCACCTAAAAAGAAAAATGTTTTTTACTCGTTACTGCCTCTTGCGAGGAATTGACAAATCCTCCAAGAGTATTTTTTGTCAAAAAAAAAGTGTTTCTCACCCTAGACGTTCGGATTTGGTCAGAAAATTGTAGGTCCCCTCTAGTCGCACCAATAACACCAACACATAGAATGGTTGAGAGTTGTAAGGCACTAGGCCCTAGTTCTACACGAGCTGTCACACTAACCAATTTATTTATTAGAGTACTCGGAGAAGAGAATAAGTAAATAGCGCGAAAGCAAAAATTAAAGTTTGCAACAAAAAACTCTGATTATTGTGAACTGTCAGCAACATAACACATCACTTCACCAACACACCTTATGAGTGTTAGCGTATTAATTTTTTTTTTTGTTGAAGTTCTCATTGCATTCACCATAGTTCTATAGTTCCTGTTACTTTTCCAAAATAGTTCTGTTCGATTTCACCGAAAAAAAAAACGGTTTTAAAAATGAGGTGCTAATTTCCCGTAGCATATCAATTATTGAAATGTCAAAAGAAAATATTTTTTTTTAGATGTAAGAAATATATGTAGGTAGCTTAATAGAAAAAACTTTTTTTTAAATCCGTTTTTTTTTTTCGATGAAATCGAACAGAACTATTTTGGAAAAGTTACAGGAACTATGGTACATGGGATGAGAACTTCAAAACAAAATTGATATGCTAACTTTACAGACACCTTTCTTCAAGGTCTTCGAAGTCGAGTCCTAACGCATGACCAAATATGTTGAACTGACCATGTTGATTTTGGATACCTATTGAAGATGTTCTAGACCAGGCACGTAGCCAGAGGGAGGGCTTGAGGGGCTGAAGCCCCCCCACGAAAGTCTAAAATAAAAACTAAAACTTTCTAATATACTAATTCAAATCTATAAAAATAAGGAGACTATCCAGGTAGGTATAGTTTATTTGAAGTTCTCAACTACTTGAAAACACTTCGTTAAGAAACAAGAGACTATTTAGGTATGCATACAATTTTGTATTGAATTTAGGAGACTTATTTGAAGTTGAATTAAGAGCTCCAAGAACTTTATTGAAACACACAACGTGTTCCAGAAAACTCTTCTACTAAATCCTATTTTAGAGTGTCTGTATTGATTCCTTGCATAGATTCGTTAATACAAAATCTTACGGACAGATCCATGATCAACGAAGACGTTTTACCATCGTTTCAAGCCCTTCTCCCAGGTTTTTCTGCAGTTGGGCGAGTCAACGAAATGGAAAAAGCTAACATGTTACTTTGATAATGCAATTTCGTTGTCAGCTGTGAAAGCTGAGTACATTCTCTGGCGCGAAAAAATATTGTCGATTGATCCTTCTATCGAAGTTTTAAAATTGCTTGATATAGTATGTATGTGACAAGACTTACTTTAGAGGTATAAACTTCTTACTTACGGTTTTGGTCACGCCTCCAGTGACCACAGTTAGTTTTGAAAAGAACCTTTTCAACTATGAAAAGGATTAAAACGGTGTCCCGAAGCGTTATGGGGAATGAAAGATTAAGCTCACTTGCTATGATATCTGTTCATTCAGATATTAATGTGGATCTAGATAAGGTGATTGATCTCATGTTAAAAAAAAATCAAGACGTCTTCTGCTTTGAAAAAATGTGTGTTTAAAAAAATAATTTAAGTATGTATATGTATGTTCGTTTGAGTACATACAATTTAAAAACTAATAAAAATCAATAAATTTGGAATATATGTATATAGTTTTTTGTTTAAAGACTTCCTCGTAAAATTTGGAAGCAAGCCCCCCCCGAACCAAAATCCTGGCTACGGCACTGTTCTAGACCTAGACTTTAAATATGTCTTTATGAATTATGAATTAATTATAATTCATTGATTTATTTTTCTTGAAAATCAAATATACAATTAATCCGTTATAGCAACTATTTTAAACGTTATATGCATGATTTTTACATCAAACGTTTGCGAGGTACCTTTCACGTCACTATAACAGGTCTAAAGTAACATCCCTTAATGCATTCACCAAATTACGTACGGGTCACATCAGAGTACATAGGTAGGTATGTTGTGTCTTAGACTTTTGTCCCATCTTATACTTATATATGAATAGCACTCATTCTGATGTTACATAAAATTCTTTTTAATGACCCACTTGAGAGTATATCAATTTTAGTCAAAATTTCGAAGAGCTTTATAGGTATGTTTGCACATTTCGATGAACTTATTCAAATATATACGAGTTGATAAGAATTCCTTTTGTATAATGTTAAATAAAAATAAGAAACATTTTAAACTAAAGGACCCATCTTCAGAATGACCAAAAGGAAACCCAAATTGATGTCCAAAAGACAACACTCTGTCCTATGCAGGATATTAGATCGTTATTTTACTGCATTCGAGCGCACAAAATTCACCATCAGGACATCAGGAAAAAAAAAGAACAAAAAAATAGAGGAAAAATCGGCGGGCAGTAAGACCAAGGAAAAAAAATCACAAATGTCAAATACCCGGTCCTTTATCCTGATATAGCATTTATGAATCAAAACTCAGTTCAGAATTATATATACATGTTCGATACATATCCAGCACAGGATATTCTATTTTGCATTTTGATAAAAGACAGACCCAACAGACATACTATATGTACTCACATTTGATTTTACAGTTGATATGCATCAATTGTGTATATATCTGTGCATATCTATCAAAATGGGGTTACTGCAAATGATGGCCAAGGACGAATGATTCAGAAAAAGGACTTGTACTTCGTTTACAATCAATTATATTAGATCCTTCTATATCTACAGACAACAAACGAAGCTCGTGGAAAAGCACAATAAGTGACGCACTTCAGGCAACAATGGGAACAAGTGGGTTCTGAATTTTTTTTATCCTTCGTCTTGAAGTCCCGTCCTCGCTCGTTGTGTTGCTTGTTCACCTGCATTCAATTGTAGGATGATGATGACTTAGTCCTTCGCTTGTCATATAGTCGTTTTGTTGTTCGTTTTTGTCCTATGGTCCTTTTGGCATTCCATTTCAGGGAACTCTCATCTAATTGTGTTCAGGTTTTATCTTACCGATTGGCTCGACTGTATATATATAATATGTATGTATAATAGAACTAGAGGGAAAATAGTATCCTTCCCAGATGGACAGTGGCTAATTTGCAAACGGTGTAGTGTATAGTCATGTTTGTTCATTTTGTTGTTGTCTGATTTTTTTTTTTTGCATAAATACATATGTGTGTGTGTGTGTATGTCTTGGAGCTTGTGTCTTGTTGACCATTAAAAGCATTCATTGGTCTGAAGACAAGACATTTTCCCAGGATAGCATTTGCATATTATAAGAGTATACCCATCAATGACCGAAGGGCATGGTTGTGTCCACTGGGAAGTATATATACATCCGTATTAGGTTTTTTCTTACAAGAAAAAAAAATAATAAAGAACCAAAATAACAAGCATCAAAGGAAAGGGATATTTTAAGAATCTTATTAAATGTATGTACATATACCTATACCTACCTACACTCAAAAAAAGAAAATTCAATAGTACCAGTTTTGATTTAATGGTACACGAATTAATAGGTTTTTCCTATAAAAACAACGATTTTGGGGGTCTCTTGTACTATTGATTTGCCATTTTTTCAAAATCATTGATTCAATAGGATAACCTATTATTTTAATACTGTTTTTCATATTGAACCTATAGTTCTTACCCCATTGACTCAATAATGCAATACTATTATTTTTTAATAATTTGCGTCTTATTAAATTAATTCTGTTCTACTATAATCCCTATGGTATGATACTTTTAATTATTTACAATAATAGTATTGGCATTATTGCTATACAATTTAATAGTGTAACCTATTGATGTTATGGTTTTTTCCATATTGAACTTATAGGTCTTATCCAATTGACTTTATAATGCAATACTATTATTTATAAACAAGTTACGTCTTATTAAATCAATTCTGTTGAACTATAATTCTTATGGTATATTTTTTTATTATTTACAATAATAGTATTGACACTATTAGTATGATAGTATGATCTTATAAAAGTTAATATTATTATTTTACCATTAATCTTTAAATATTATTGACCATGAACCAATAATTCGAAGCTTCTTTTATATGTAGGTACATATATAAATATATATAAATTCTCTGTTCTCTAAAATTCGAAAAATTTAATTGAATAGATACCTACCTATTGTTTTTATAGTACGACCATATAAAATATTTAAATAATCGTCCGCGTTAAAAATCAAATTTTTGTCGCGTTTTCTTTTAAGCGGCTAAGAGTTTTTTTTAACAATCCCTTATATATAGGTACATACATATGTATGTATTTATATTTAACAAAAAAAAACTTTAAATGAACAATTTCAAATAAAAAATAGACTACAGCTACCTATGACACAGTTAGACGGATTTAAAAAGTCAACAAATCCCAAAAAAACTTCTTTCGTACAAGTATAGGTACATCCGTGTCTTTTTTAAAGCAACTTAATTTAACAACTAACTTTGTGCATGGTCTTATTATTTTCATATATATATGAGTTTTGGTCATACCCCCTAATCTACTCTACCTACCATGAAAGTTAATCGAAAATATGAAATCAAATGCTACATTGCAAATAAATCTTCACAAGCAAAAAAATATGAATAGCAACTACTATTCTATGGTAAGAGTTGATAATTAACATCGTTTTTATTTTAAGTAAATTCAATATTGTGAAAACTGGTTTATAATAAGTTTAAAAAAATATTGTTGATTTATAACATCAAAAGTCACAATGGCTACACTCTTTTTCAGAATAAAAAAACTTAACGTATTTAAATCTATAGCACTATTAATCCAATAGTATCACAGCATTGTTAGTGTTGGCTTATATGTGTTGCACTATTGAATCAATGCTTAAAAACCTTTATGTTCCGAAAATTAATAAGGTGATACTATTGATTCATTCAAATTTAAAATATCATACTATTGAAAATATAAGATCAAATATGTTTTACCAAATACAAAAAGTTACCATTTAGATAAGTATTTTTTTTTTAAATAGTTTTTTTTCGTCAAAAGTTTTTTTATATAGGTATGTAGTTTATCAACTCATAATACTATCCAATGTACTTCAGCTGCTCACTACGTTTTTTTCCGTATCTCATTCCATTTTCAAATAAAATGAAGCTGGAAATAAATATTTTGTAACAAATATATAATATAATATAATATGGGAATTTTCAACTAAAACGTAGTAGGTACATATTTTAAATTGCTGCGTACAACGTACACCGAACATAAGACTGAAAGTGAAAATATAGCTTAATCATTTTGTTCTTCTCCTAAAGTTGCAATTCATAATTAAATACATTTTATAATATATTTACTTTACTTTTAGGAAACTATAGGTTTTAAATAAGTGTCTAGATTTTCTAATTTTGAAGCCAATGGAAATAATAAATATTGCCTTCCAAGGCGTAGGCCCATAACTTATTTTTTGTTTTGGAAATTAACATAAAATAAATAACATTAAAATGTGTTTGAATAAATATAATCCGCAGGTGTATTATATATAAAAATAGATACTTATTTTATTTTTTATTAATTTTTGATTTTATTTCAAAAGTGGAAAAATGAAATTGCAATTAATTCTAAATTATTTTAAGCTAAATCTACGAAAATATTACTCTCGATTTTATCTGACATAGAAACAAAAATTTGGGGAAAAAATAAGTTTCATAACATTAAAAAACACAATGGCTACACTCTTATTCAGAAGCTACAAAAATCTTATGTATTCAATTCTATAGTACTATTAAATCAATGGTATTACAGCATTGTTAGGGTTGGTTAATGGTGTTGTCTTATTGAATCAATGCTTAAAAACCTTTTTGTGGCGAAAATTAATAAGGTGATACCATAGTTTCTTTCTAATTTAAAAATATCATACTATTAAAAATATAAGATGTTTTATCAAACACAAAAAGTTGCCATTTTAATAAATTTTTCTTTTTGTTTTTTTCTTCAAACTCGAATACTTTGCCATAATCTTATTTAGAAATTCGCAGAAAATATGTTTTTTTTCTAAAGTTTGAGTTTTCTAATAACTAACTAATATCTAGTACTACCAACTAAATACTCAGCTTTCATGTGATTCTTAAGGAATTCTTCTATATGTGCGTTCTATTAAAATGACTAGTAAATTACTCATGGATTACTTCGCCACCTCTAAAGGAATACAGCTTATATTATTTAGTACATTCGTAATTGGTATAACAAAATGTATTTACAAAACTTGACTGTTTATTTTCGTTATTTTAATTTTCAGTTTATTTTTTCCAATGTTTTTTGTTTCATAAGACTAGAGTGTGATAACTGACGATGATGAGATTAGCTGCCATATTTTTCTGTAGCTACGGTGTTTTTCTTTTAAAACATTGTTCCATTCTGTAAATGTAAAAAGTAAATCGATATCTCGTTTTCGTCTTATCGAGAAACAGGCTTCAGTTGTGTGAATCCAGTATAAACCATTAAAGTATTTAATTGCTTGAATAAAAGTATAATCATCAACGCGAGTACCTACATAAAATAATAAAGTGGCAACCCTTCATTTTAAGTAAGTATTTGCACGCGCAGGCCCAGGTAGTGTAACATACAACACGCCACACCAAACACAGATTTTCGTGCTCTTGATTTGTGAGGTTCGTCCCGTTATAATTCAGTGGAAATTCTATTTACGTGTCGCGTGTCGGGCAGTGGCTGTTGGATAAAAAAAGTGTTTTTGGTGGCTGTTGGTTGAGAAACAAGTAAGTAATTATCACAAATTAATAATTTTAATAAAATAATATTAAAAGAAATAAAGCTAGCTAAAGGCTCACCTAAACCAACTCGAAACATTGACGATGTTCTTAAGATCGTTTGTCGGGTTCAAAATGGCGATCGTCTCGCCACGTGTCGCGACCTCATTTATCGCCATATAAATAATTTTTGGATCTGGAAGTTTTTTTTTGTATTGGTTTGGGTGAACCTTTAACAATAAAAATAAAAAAATTAGTTAATGAAGCTCTTAATAGTATAATAAAGTGCGTACATAATATCTACATATGTATGTACCACAACTTTTGAACCTGTTTAGAAAAAAACATCAAAACAAATATTTATTTTTTTGATACAACGTAATATACATATAATTTTTTTTTTTTATAGATTCTCGAGACTGTATTACGTTTTTGCTGCTGCAAACACTCTTCTGATATCATCAATGGTCACTTCAAAAGACAAAAGGTGGAAGCCCAGCATAGTAGATTCCCAGAACTCAACACTTCTTTATTGCCCTTCCGTAAGTGTATATGCCGAAAGGTCGAAGAACTTAAAAACAGTAGCGCAAAATTTTAAACGATTTAGTACGATGTTAAAGCCATTTTCTCATACTAAAAATGATTTAACATCGTACTAAATCGTTTAAAATTTTGGGCTAGTTTTTTTAAGAAACAAATTACCCTGCAACCCTTCTTATTAGTTATCGGGTCAAGTCTTTTTTTAGCTTAACGCATTCTATACATTTTATGATAGAATTTTTAACAAATTTCAAAGTATCTTAAAATGTTTGGCCTCTACTTACAAATTGTACAATGTCATGAATTTTAAATACCCGATTGAAGGGAAAAGTGTATATATATTCCTTGAAAATTATTTCTATGACAATCTCAGTACGTCATTTAAAAATACAAGTACCACGACCTAAATTTTTTAAATTAAATTATTTTTCGGTTTTGAAAGTAAAAGTGTCCGGTAAGCATTTAAAAAATAAATACGTTTTATAGGCCTTAAAAAGATATTCATTTCATGATCAGAACTGCACTTAAGTTACAAGTTTTTATTTCATTTTAAGAAATTTGAAACAAAAACAGATATTATAGCTAAAAAAGCATATGAAGAATAATTAATATAATAATTAATATTAAATATATAATATATAATAATGCTTATATACTACATTTAATTTTTCATTGTAAATCAACATTTATTGTTGCAATAAATAATAATAAATAATTGTAAATGCACAATATTAGTCTTTTTTATTTTAAATAAAAAGTAATAACTTAAAATTCAAAATAATTCTTTAATTTATTGAACTTTTTTTTGGAAGTTGGTACATTTCTCTTTCAGAAAACATTAATGGAACCTTTTTTTCATATATACAACGTAAGTAATATTTTCAAATATTTTTATCATCTTTTCAATTATGGTTCTCTTTTTAGCTTACTATTCAATTTTGCTGAATTTGTTTTAAAATATAAAGCCAGTTTTTATATTGATCGACTATAAAACGAATGATGCTGATAATGGATTCACAATACTGGATTCCCAGTGATTCGCACCAGTGTTGCCGCTGAAAAAAATTAAAGAGTGTCCCAAAAAGGGTCCCGAGACAAAAAAAGGGTCCCATATAGAAAAATGCCACAATGTATAAAATAAAATAGACTAAACCCATTTCATAAACATTTATTCAAAATCTCAATTAAAAATTATATTCTTCTGATTATACATAAAACATCAAAAACTATTCGAATAACAGAAAACAAAATACGGTGTAGTGTCTTCTGTCAGTTTGCTTTTGCTGAATGCAATGATGGGTTCATGTCGAGATAAAATGACAGCGTTCAGTACAAAATTTTGTGGAATTGAATTTTTTTATGAGAAATGCAAATTTTCAGAAGTTTTCAAATGTAAATCTTATTGAATTAATAAAAAGGGGCCAATTGGGTCATTTTCAAAAAAGTGGTGGCCACGGGTCCCGAACGCAAAATAGTGGCCATTTGGCCACTATAGTGGCCAAACGGCAACGCTGATTCGCACTGCAATGCTCTAATTCCTCTTTACTCATCCATGAAGAGTTTACTGCAGTACGAATCACTGCGAATGCAGTATTGCGATTCCATAATCAACATTTTTCTTTTAATAGTACTGTCTTATTAATTCAATAGGACATCCTATTATTTATATAAAAAAAAACTACAAATTTAATTCTTTCATCCTATTAAAACAATGGTTTGGATAGTTTTATTTTAATAGGAGCGTCTTCTTAATCTAATGGGACATCCTATTATTTATATAAAAAAAAACTACAAATTTAATTCTTTCATCCTATTAAAACAATGGTTTGAATACTTTTACTTTAATAGGACCGTCTTCTTAATCCAATGGGACATCCTTTTATTTATATAAAAAAGAACTATAAATTTAATTCTCTCATCTTATAAAAACAATGGTATAAGAGTATTATTTTAATAACTCCACACTATTAAATCAATTCTGAAACAGAATTATTTCAAAGGGTCGATACCATAAAAGTGCAATGGTAGGACCCTTTTAAGTTAATAGGAGATATTATTACTTTTCTATGGTACACATTATTGAATTAAAACGACAAAATTATAAATTTAATGGGACCAGAACAGCATTGATTTAATAGGGACTACCTATAGTTAATAATAGGACAAAACACATTGACCAATTTCTATAGTAAAAAACTATTGAAAACAGCGATTTTCCTATTGATTTTATAGTATTTTTTTCTGAGTGTATACTCTCAACCACTCTTCCTATATACATATTGGTAGGGCACTCTTGTTCTATATGTAAGGCAATAGGTATCTTATCTTGTATAATTTTTAACATATTTTTACTTCGTTTTCCTGGAATCACATTTATAATGAATGTATCTCAGTATGTGTATAATATATGGACTTCCATAATAATGACCAGGATTGAATTTATATTTCCGATAATTTGAAAAGAAAATTCTGAAATATGAAATTTGAAATGTGAGCTCGTCACAATTGAAAGACTTTTAACAAAACAGTTATATTAGGCCACCAGTAACCTTACAGAAAAGGGGTAGAGTTATTCGATTTATACATATGTATGTACATCAGTTGGAATTACTATATAGTAAGGGTATTTTCGTCCTGTTTCACATAAATATAATTTTGCTATGTCATTTTGTTGTTGTTTTTTTTTTTTTGAGGCTTTATGCTATGGAACTCATTAAGTGAGTTTTGTTATAAAAAGTATTATTGTTTTTTTCTTCAAATATTAAAATTGGAATAAAAATTGTCTTATTATGGATTAAGTTCAAAATCTGGCCTCTAGTATATCATTTATGGCTTTTTTGTCATGAACCGTGTTATCACTCTACAGCATAAAAATATAGCTTGAAATTAAACTAAGCTATACAATTTTTGCTTAGCGTTTTATGTATATACTTCACAAACATTTTTTTTTTAATTTTTTGACGACCAAAAATTGCGGTACCTACCTGTGATACAAATCTATTTAACCATAAAGGAAAATCGTATTTTTTCAAAAATCGCTCTACAGTTTTCTTCAAAACAAATTTATTTTAATAAATAAAGCAGATTTGTAAAACAACTGTCTAGATTTTCGTTTTTTTTTTTTTCAAAACTGTTTTTAATAAATATTTTAATGAAGATAATCTTTTAATAAGTTCAAAAAGTTTTGTGTGTTTAAAGTAAAATTTACAAAAAAATATAACAGTACCTAACTGTTAAAAATTCTTAAAAAATAAAATTTTTCAAAAAAATTGTTTTTCGGAGTTTAAACAAAATGCTAATGAATTATTTTTAAAATAATTGATTAACTTTATTAATGCGGAACTAAAATATTAATTTTGAAGAAAATCATATTTGTTATCATTTTTTGAATATTTCGATATAGAATTTTCAAAAAATAATTTTGAAATATGTATGTATGTATTTATTAAAAATGAAAAACTTTACTATTTGAAATCATTGATATGCAATTTTATTTAAACTTATTAGGAGCTATAGTTTAATTTCATTCAAATCCGTTCAACTGATAATGAGATTTTAGAAAAAGCAAAATGGTCCTATAAGAGATACCATTTATAATTGATCGACTCGTTTTTTTTTTAAATACTGTAGAAGATCGTACTGATATTGCCTAAAAAAATAGAATCAAAATCGTAGGAGTCGTTGTCGATAAAAATAAGATTTTCCTTAACGGTTTTTAAACACTTGTATAGTAGGTACATTTATCTTTGGTTATAAGAATAATTTTGCACTTATCAGTTGTCAATAAGCAATTTTTGTTAAGTTCAGTTCATCTGAATAATTTTTGTTTAAAGTTTGGTATAGGTATAATGTCAAAAAACAGCTGGGTGCCAAGTTTAATAAAAATCGACCCAGTCGTTTGGAATTATAAAGCTCATATTTGAATTTTTTTTTTTACAAGACTTTTAAACATTTTTCAAAATAAACTTCATAAAAAAATTGATGAAAATCAGTTGAACCAGTTTTGAGAAAATCGAAATTCAAAAAAAAAATTGTATGGAAGGAATTATTTAGAATTATTTCTTATTTTTTTTGTATAAAATTTTAGCCTTTTTGTGAATGAAAATATTATTTTTTTTTAGAAAAATAAGATTTTCATTAATGGCTAAAAAAATAAATCGACAGGTACCGTTAGTTTTGGTCCTTTAAAAATTAAAAAAAATGTCGGGGAATGTCCAAAAACGCTAGATACCAAGTTTAAAAAAAAAAATCGAACCACTCATTTAGGCTGCAGTCGAAATGACAGATAGACAGACAGACATCTATAATGTAGGGGTGTTTTTCCGGGGTAATGTTGTACCGAAAATATAGTAATTTTCGATTTAAATAAGTGAAATAAATTTTTTAAGGGCGCTTGATGTTTTTGTCTTATTTCAAATTTTATCATATAGATATTAAAATGGAAGTCGCGATTGAATTTTGAAATCCAAAATCCCAGAAAACCCAAAAATCCCAAATAAACAAAATTCACGATATCCCATTATCTTGAAAACCCAAAATCTGCAGAAAGCCCAGTATTTAGAAAACCCATAATCCAAGAAATCAAAAATCCATAAACCATAAAATTTTCCCGGGTACAGGTAATTTGGTTTTCGGGATTTTGGGTTTTGCGATTTTGAGTTTTCGCAATTTTAGGTTTTCGAGATTTTGACTCCAACCATTATACGAAATATGTAAATATAAGTCTATTAAAATAAAATTTCGGATCTGTCTTTCAGCATTTATATCAGTCTTAATAAATCTTCATTAATTATTTTTATTTTTTTTTTTTTTTCAGATTTTGGCAATATTTTGTTTTTACAAACTGCACTCAAACTGCAGCGATGTACTGTGGTCCAAAAAGCCAAAATTCGTGGCAAAAAAAAAAAAACAACAAAATCTTATGCTTTTCTATTTTTTACAGAAATATAAACAAAGCTTCAAAAACAGCAAACAAAACAATTTTTTGGTAAATTGTTTGGTTAATAAAGCTTTTCAAAGTATAAAAAATATCCAAAAAAACGAATTTATTTATTTATTTTATTTTTTGCAATTATGGCATATTCCGTGAAAATATAATTATTTTTTTTTTGAAAATTTCAATCCATACCTAATTAATTTACAATTTTATAAAAATAAAAATATTTATACAAATTTTGGTCCGTTTACCTTTTTCCTACACTGTTTCACATGAAATTGGTCACAGAAATAAATCATAAGATTTGTCAATAAGCCACAAAATGTATAGACAATACTGTTTAAATACTTGCTAAAAACATCTCGTTATTTTTATGCATCTACTGCTGTGGAAAATTTTGATTTTGGAACACTGTGAACAATTAAATAGCCACAGAATTAAAAAAAAATTTAACTGTTTTTAAATGTTTGTTTTAATTTTCCTTTCTCTCTTAATTCCTTTTTCTAGGAAAATCTAACTTTAGCCTATTATTAAGAAACACCCTGTTAAACAATTTACTTAAAAATCATTATTTTTATAGCCTTTGAAATTTAAAAAATTTAAAAAATTGTAGCAATATCTCCATGTGTTAAAAAGTTATGATTTTTGCAACGAGAAAAGTCATTTTGGACGACATACAGTGCGACATGACAATAAAAAAGAGAAATTATTTCAATCTTGAATTTGATAAAATTTGAATTTGAAAATTGAAATCGAGAAAAATTTTAAAATTTGCTATTGAAAGTGCAAATAAATAAAGATTTTTTAAAATGAATTCCATTAACACCACTATTTGCAATGCCTTCCATTTTTTTTTTAATGAATCCCACTTAAGGCGCTATCTAAATTTCGCATTTATAAAGGCTCAAATTTTAAATATCTCGCAAATATAAATCCCATTATTAATTATTATTTATTTATTTAAATTATTCGCTACCCAAAAAACATTTTCCGCTATTTAAAATTTTAGTCACCCCACCAGAGTTCGGTCCGCTTTAATTTTCCTATTTAATCTGATATGATACTATATGTAATGTATACCTATCTTGTACTAGTATTGTATATAATAATACGTTAACTCTGTATTTATATTTAATTAAAAAATAAGTTAAATGATGACATGAAATGCTTTTTTGGTTTAAAATATATCTCAGCATTCTCTTCAGATAAAATCAAAATCACTTTAGTTTATAGAGTCTCCTTTGAGTGATCATTAAAAATATATAAGTATAGCAAGCTTGGTATAAAGAAGTAAAGGTTACTGACATTTTAATGTGATATACCCCTTGACTCTATGATGAGAGGTGCACCGGACAGTCAAGCCCTGGAAATTAGTATTTCATGGAGATCCTCATCTTCGACAAAAAAAAAAAAAATCGCAGATCCCAACAAACATTCACCAAATACCATAGTGTCAGCTCCATTGCCCCGCTGTTCCCCCGCGCGTGTTGTCCTTCTCAACGACAATATCGCTCGCCTTTCCTCATCATTATCGTTATAATCCACACAATAACAATACCTACAACAGCAAAACCGAAACAATAATAATATATATAAATGTAGGGACAAAAAACAGCCAATTTGAAGAAATCCCAGACGCGCGGTGCAACCGAATCAGAGAGATCGTCAAAATTCTAATGATGGTCATGTTCATTAAAGCATGAACGCGTCACTGAATCGCGTTTTATTTCATTCTATGATTGTGTAGTATCGCCCGTATGGCAAGTATGGTACCTACCGGCAGTAGCGGCGGTGGTTTAAAGGGGAGAGGGGGCTATTTCAGAATAAGACGACCTCCAAATTCCAAAGAGAGTAAACGAGATCGCTCTTGATGAGGAGCTCATTAAAATTTCAAACACATATCGCGCAACGAGCCGAGCACCGCCGCCGCCGCCGCTGCCGCTGCGCCGAAACTATTCCACTGATGAGGACGATGGACGACGGACGGTATCGTTAATGTGACGATAATGATGGTGTGTTGGTGGTAGCAGTGCATGACGATGACAGCAAGGACGACCGAGACGGCCGACCGACCGGGCGAACAACGAAGCCAACAACCAAACCGACTCCATTAACCCAGCAAATGGCAACGATCATCAGAAACCAAAAGTGTATAGCCAACCCACAGAGTGCCGAAGAGCTAAACATCTTGCTCTTAATTGGCTATGGCAACTCTCCTGCGCCCCTATTAATGCAAAATGTCAATTAGGAATAACAAAGCCATATATCCAAACACTCCAACTCACTCACTAAATGTTCAAAAAAATCGGGCCCCCTTTTTTATTGCGGACTTTAGTTAGCATTCACTATATACACTCCTTACCTTATTCACCTCCCTCCCCTCCTCCATTTACAAACAAATTCTTGCTATATACATACATCCCCATGATGACTTTTCCAAAAAAAAAAAATATATACTTCTTGATCTCTCCTCTGTGAGCTTTCATGGTCAACTTCTTCTCATCAGCGCGCTGAGTTGAAAGATTAAAATATATGCAACAAGGACTATGATGGTGGTGATGGTGGAGGCAGCAGCGGAGACGCTTGCATCGACGGCGGCGGCTTCATCGTCGTCGTCGTTGGTTGTCTCCATCATTTTGACGAAAAGGATTTTCGTGTTTTAATGATCTACAATTCCTTTACCTCCAATTTGATTGGAAGAGAATTGTGACTGCTTTTGCGGAGTTTAAGGTGTGAGACAAGACTCAGATAACCATTGCTGCATGGGGGACCAATAATGATATGAAATCCGCAAATAAGTTGGTAAGCTGTTAAAAAAAAAAAAAACAAAGTAATTGGTTTTCTGCAAAATAATAATAAGACAAAGATGGAACTGCGTAAGTTACTCTCTTATCTCAAATACTATTTTTATCTTTCTTTGTTTATGATCTCAGCATTTATAAGTTTGATTTGGTTTGTTTTTCCAGCTTAACATCTTTTTGATGAAATTTTGTACTCAAATCTAAATAAAAAATTAAACTGATATAGCGTTGGTACATTTGTGAGTATCTACATTTAATATTTTCAATTTATAAAGATTTAATTTTTAACACAATTGAAAAAAAAAAAAAAAAACAATCACTAAAAACTTAAAAAACACAGAAAAGAGTAAATAAAATGATTTTTCATTAGACCTTAAGGAATTGACCTTGTCATTAAAAATGTATGCTATGCGAACAATTCACAGACGTTTCAGACACTTAAGGACTATTCACATGAAACTGACCAACGACCGACGAATAAAAGAACAAATGGGATTTAAAATATTTAATAAGCATACATTATTTACAAAAACTAGACAAAATGGTAGAAAATTCATTTAAATTAATTTTAAGAAAAGCATTCCTCGTGCATCCATCTCTGGTCATTTTGAGCATTGCAAGAAATAAAAATCAAAGGGGGGTAACATTCCCCAAAACATCAAAAAATATAAAAACATCCCTGAACGAAAATTAACGCAACATATATCGAAGTGCATTTTACTAAGAACCCATGTCTCGGATCCATATGTAAGTACTGGCAGGACCATGGTCCTGTACAGAAGCAGCTTAGAAGTTATGGTTAGGTTTTGGTTTTGGATTTAAACAGACTTGACAAACCGTAGTACCGTAGTTTTGTTGGATTTGATCAGCTACCCGCAGATTTCTTCTTTTATATTGTTATCGTATGCAACGATTGACCCAATATATTTGAGGGATTGCACTACTTCAAATTCATGCTCCACTACCCTGATTGTTCACCCACCTGCTCTTCTCTGGGAAAATACTTTTTTCTATTAATAGGGTGATGTCCCCAATATGCCAATGAAGAACATCTTATATTCAGAAATCAAGATACGTTGGAGATACACCCCGCATATCTTCTTCTTCTCACCTATTATTTTCCCGTTAATTTCTGTTTCGATTTGTAATTATGTTTTCTTACTGCTTTACCAGAGTCTCTCGGCTTTACTTCTCTTATCCAAACAACTGTCGTAATATCAGGCTCAATCTTCCTTATCTAAATAGGGTCCTATGTACTTCCTGGAGTAATATGATAAACTTTTAGTTAACTGCATTAAAGCACTCTATAGTAATTAAGGACTTATAAAACTCTAGGTTTCTTTTGTTGTTAATTCAACAGAGAAAGGCCTTAGGCTTAAGATCAGCTATATTAAAAAAACGTCAAAAAAACTAAAGGCTTTGCTTGCACTGATTTAACTGAATAAATTGTGTTTTTGTTTTACTGCGATGTCTGTCAACTAAGTCACAACAAAAAGTAAAAAAAAAAAACACAATTCGTTAAAAAGTAATTTGACAAGCCACATTTCTTTATTTTAAAATCTCATCGTTCCGATCTCGTTTTAAACTTTCTATATAAGTATAGATACATTATTAACCTTCTGCCTGAATCACGGATAACGAAGTGGAAAATAAAATCAACCAATTGGTCGATCTCTGACATTTTTCCACTTCTAATTGCAATCAGCACTGTCTTATCATATCTCTTCTGCTCCTATCAACTGTTACTTTCCCAGCACGCTTTGGATACATGTGATAGTGCAACCGAAGGCATCACCTTGTTCCCTCTTGCCCTCATTCTGCCATAATGCTCTTACCCGCCGCGCTGCCATCATCAACAACTTATACCACAAAAGCAACACATATAGTCACGTCGTCGTCGGTTGATTGTCTGTCGTTGGTCGTCGTCGTCAGTCGGTCGGTCCGGGGAAGAACTTAAACTTAAAGTACCAGCGATAAAAAAAAAGTATATGTACACGAGAAATAGACCTTATCTCGATTGCAGAGCACCAACATCAACACGGACTAGGAATCAATTTCCCAACCAAATATCCATCGGTCGCATTCAGCTTTAATGGGATACACAATTAGTCGCCGTTTTTCCTCCAATTTCTACAAAACACCCTTCTAAGCCCGTCACCACCAACTTTTGGTCGCTAGCCTAGCTAAGCCATATAATATGACCGCGGCAACTAGGATCAAGGTGCCTTCTCGCGCAATGATATATTTTAATAAATTGACGATATCTATGGATGAGAAGAGTTTTAGGATAAAGATGAGGAGGTATGTACAGAGGTAAAAGCTTCCATCTGGTGAGACTCTTTAATGGTACATCTGCGGCTCACGTATTTTCGACACTCACATCTTTTGGGAATATCGCCAGTATATTTGTTTTGTTAAAAAATTACTCCAAAAAAAAATGTTTGCTTTAAAATTCAGATGAATTTTTTAAGACTGTTGTCTGAACATAAAAAAGTTGAGGGACCAAATTTTTCATCACTGCGTTTGGAAATAAATTGTTGCCTGCTCAGAATGGAGGTTTCAAAATTTCAATCAGAATTTTGTATAAAGTTTACCGAGGATTTTTATCAATTTTGACCACGATATGATATTACGATTTTGACCAAAATGGGCGTGGCAGTGGGCGGAAATTAATTGCATTGATTTTCCATCCTATTCATTATCACGCCGGAAAATTTAATCAAAATTGGTTGAGCAGTTTAGTTTTTATGGAATTTTTTCCGCTCTCGCAGCAGCGCGCGCCATCTGGTGGGAAGTAGAAGGCCATTTTCCAATTGAAGTATATTTTAAAACTTGAAGAATTTATAGACAGACGAAGTGAAGGAATGAATAACATTGAATCAAACATTTCATTAATGCATTTTATTTTATTTTGTTTTGTAATTTTCACTGAAAAGGTGTCAGAGTGAAATTCACCTTCGTACCAACCCGGCAGTAATCACCTTGAGCCTTTAACTTAGGGGGAAATGCAATTGCCAATAGATGTACATTACCGGCAGCAGTAGATATCATAGGGCCAAACAACTAAAGCAGCGGCGGCGTGTCGGCATCGGCAGTCTCTTGCCTCTACTATAGGAGAGTGTTTCAAATTCTATATATCTTTCAGATACAATATACAGAATATGTATCTATATGCATTTATATATATTTATATATTGTACTCTTATATAGGGATCACTGTGGCTAGAAATATTTCATTAATTAGTTCACTAAATCGATGGGCTATAACATAGTTTTAATTAAGTTCATTATTTTTAATTGGATGCGGTTTGTTCTCTTCGTTAAGCGCAGCAAAAGATATCGACATCAAGCAATGATCATGGCAGCAGCAGCAGCAATAGCAGCAACAGCAAACAGCAGCGTTTGCATTTTTATTTTTGCCGGGTTTTTGTTTCTTGATGTTCTTTTAGTTTCTTGGGCATTATTTCGACGAGGACGACCGCCTTCATGATGATAGTTTGTTTTCGTAGTATAGTTTTTCTCGACTGTTTTTTTTTTTTTTTTTTTTTTGATTGTTGTGTTTTGTTTTTGATTTTGTTAAGAGAGAGAAAAGTCGTTTGTCGTTTTGTCCTCATCGTTGCATCAGTGTTGTTCTTTCTGAAGCAATTATTATTATTATTGTATGGAACAATCTTTATGAGGTGCTATGAAATACCCTCATCAGAATGATATGAATGGTTTGATGTAATTGAATACTTCTTCTCCGATATGGTTGGATTGTATTTTTGTTTATGATGTAGAATATTTTTTTGTAATTTTTATTTTTATTTTACATATTTGTATTTAAATTATTGGTTTAACAGTGTTAAGGAACAAAAATTCTTTATCTGAATCAATTCCAGGACAAAAGAAACATTTCAGAATTGAAACAAAATTTCTTAATGATTATTTATTAAAAGTTTCTTGTGATGTATCCAACCCTAACTGCTATTTTAGATAATTTTGAAATTATATCATTTAAACAATTTTTGTAAATTTAATAAGAACAAATTTGAACTAAAATATGGATTAAATTGCTGTTATTTAAAAAAAAAAGGTTTGTTTTAATTTTTTTATAATACTATCTGATTGAGTTCAAATTGTTATAATTTTCCATCTAAGGCTATACTCTGTTCAATTTGAATATGCAGTACAGGCCTTATGGGAGAGCTTTTTCAAACACACTGGTGCCTGCTGATGTTTGCATGGTACTCAACTTAAGAACTTGCCACTGAAATAAAAACCGAACCCCTGAAATTGTTTTGGTAATACTCCATAAACTCACGTACATCCCACCATGATCTGTTCTTTCTCCTTCTGTGAGGAGACTGATCGTCAATTTATCCAGTGTTGCCGAAGGTACTCCCATAGGAGTATTGTACTCCTTTCAACACCTCCGTACTCCTGTACTCCTCCTTTTACATTCGTACTCCTATTTTTTTAAAGACCTAAAATATCTTACACTTGCAGCAAAGTGTAATGTTAACCTTAATACATTTAATTCACTTCAAATTTAAATCAAATTTGGCAGCACTTTAATCTTCCAAACTGTCGTCAAAAAGGGAATTTCCTTCCCTCTTTCTTGTTTGTTTTTGTTTTTCGTTGGCGTGGACGTCTACGTTCAATTTACATCTGTCAGTTCGGTATTTATTTTATGGTTACCTCATTACCTGAAATTTTGGTTTGGTGGTTGTTTTTTTTTTTTAGCTCCGTAAAAAAAGAAAAATTCAAAGTAAACTTTTATTGTATAGATATTTAGTGAAATTGGATTCCTTGGAGCAGGTAAAGGCAAAAAAAGGCAAATATAACTATGCATTACGCTATCTACCACAAGACAGATTTTGTGTGATAGAAAAGATATTTACTTATTTTTGTTCTTAGAATTAATAATTTATTTATTTATGTTTTTTTTTTGTAACTGATTTTTTTTCTTGATGATTTTTTTTTAATAAAGTTTGAAGACTAAAAAATGTCTGTATTACTATTTTTTTCAAAATACTCCTCTTTTTTGGCTTCAGTACTACCTTGAAATATTTCTTCCCGGCAACACTGAATTTATCTCTCGCTTATTGGTTTGTTCAAAATAAAAACACATTCATTCAGAGTTACCATATTCATTCGTTGATGGCAATTATAATACCTTTTCTTTGATTTTTGCTATGGAGCTTTCAGAATTGAAGCTTTCTTATAGCTTTTGGGGTCATATATTTTAAGTTTAATGAAAAAGGTGTTGTCGTTGCGTGTTTTTCTGCTCAAATTATTATTTTTTTCCTTGAAAAAAAAAGGTTAAAATGCAGCTATACAAATATTACTTGGCTATTTTTTTTAAAGGAAGGATTACTGTTTGAGCAAGTTTTTGGTTCGGTTCATTATTTAATTGCAATTTTAAGTGGCAAATAGTTTTTGTGTTCATAAAAATTAAAATAAAAAAAAGAGAATTTGGTAAATAAATATTGCAGTGCAATAAACTTTTTGAGTTGATATAATTTATGTGCTGTGTTTTTGTGTTTTAATTACATTTAAAATGGCTTAAAGTACTTCGAAGGATATAAGTGTACAAACGAGATTAGGCTTCCTGGGGAACTTTTTAAAAAACGCGCATACTATCTTACCTCTTGGTGGTGTGGAAAAATGTAGATTTGATTTAATTTTAATTTAGTTTATTTTTTTTTAATTTAGCTTACGGTCTACATGTTTCTGTTCATAAAATATAAATAAGCAGTTGGTAACCCTACCGACATTTTTGAGAGAATTACGCCGATGTATGAATAATGATCACTACGGCTACCCTCTGAGAGCTTCGAAATGGAGATAGCTTATTGAAATCCATAATAGTATGGGTGAAAGGCAAATATCCTATCTTCCCTGTACTGAATATTCAAATTGAACAGAGTATATTTTTCTTAATTTGTATGCCTTTTCGGCCAGGCGCGCACATGCACCTAAACAGTTTTTTTTAATCTCATAGGTGCTGCACGTGCATGTGCGCGGACTTCCATATAGAACTCAAAATCGAAACCAAACTGATTAGTTGCATGTGCGCGCCTGGACTTGAGAAAATTTAAGAACATGGTATTTTTTTTAAACCAGACGATTTGTATCAGTATGCTCTTTTAAAGAAGTAATAAAATATATGTGATCAAAAATTCATATCAGCTATTAATTATGAGCAAAATGGTGACCAAAACCCTGGTTCAACTTCTAGTTTAACAAAATTTCGAAAAACAACAACCATATGACAAGTTATGGACAGTTTCAGTTTGGATTTGGACCATTTGTTATGCGACACCCTGTATAAATATGGTACCTACTTTATGAAAAGCTATGGATTCCTTAAAAAAAATCGAACTTGAGACGAAATTTTGATCAAATTTGATATTTCGATGACAACAAAGTCGAAAAAAGTGGGTCTCTCAACTTTGTCCTTCTGTGTTTCTGTCTGTCCTTTTGGTTAAAAAGCCTAAAAAATATGTCAGAAAAGCTGCTATAAATGGAAACTCCTATAGAATCTTTTTATGATTTTCGATTTTAACAAAAACGATTCAACTGTTTTTTATCAATTTTGTATGGAGAATATTTTAAAATGTTTGTATTGTATACCTACCAAATTTTCAAAATGTTTATCTTTGGATTTAAAAAATTTTCTATTCAAAAACAGCTCGATCGATTCTTATTAAAATTAGTCCCCAGAATTTTTTTTTTTACATTTTCTAGCAGATTTTTTAACAAATATTTTTCTCATAACCAAAAATAACGGTACCTCCAATACAAATTTATTTTTATAGAAAACGACTTCAACGATTAAAATGTTTTTGTGAGCTAAGAACAGTACGGTCTACCACGGTATCTCTCAAAGAACCAGTTTTTTGGTTTTCGACCATCTCATTATTTGTTGAACCGATTTAAAAAAAAAAAATAAAACAGAGGCTTCTAATAAGTTTTAATAGTATAGCATATCAATATTTTCAAGAAATCATATTTTTGTTTTTTTAATTTCAAATTAATTTTTGAAAATTCCATATTTCAAAAATGGATAAATGATTTATTTTTTTAATTAATTTTTTAACTCCGTATTAATTAATACTAAAATATGAGGTGCCAATTTTTTTCTTAAAAATTTTATGTTTAAAAAATATTTTTTTTTTAAACCGTTGGAGGGGATTTTTGAAATTTGTTTGTCTTAAATTAATATTAAAAAAAAATCAGATCGTTTAGATAGCTTTGATGTTAAAATAATTTCAGAAGAAGTTAAGTTTATTTATTTCTAATTATGTATTAAATTAAATTGTTTAACAATTGATTAATGTTCAGTTTAAATTCTAAGTTCCATGCATGTACATTGTATTTAGATGTTCAACAAGTTGCTATGTTGTAAATATTAGTGTTTATAATAATACTACGTTTAACTAACATACGTTTTTTCACAGGTGGCATAAAATACAGGGTCCCATAACTAATTTATTTATGAATTTTTTGTCACTATGGCAAAAAGGTGCGTAAAAAGTTTTAAACGATGATAACTTGAGTACCATAAATTTCATAAACAAAATTCTACCACAATTTTGTAGAGATTTGAATTCTCTACAATTCTGGAAAATTGTCTTTGGCGGAAAATATTTTAAGATTTCTTTTCCAAAATAGTTGCCAATAGAAGGGACAGGCTTCAACCTAAAAAAATTCGTTTTGTACACTCAAACTGAAAAAAGGTGTGCTGTATGGGTATGGTAAGGTTCGACCAAAATGTTTTACCTACTTAATCATTGCAAATGCATAAATTGTTAATTTTATATAGGCAGAAATTCTTAAAGTAAAATAACAAAATTAAAAAAAAAATAAATTACTAGGTTGGCTGGTACCTACCTTATAAATTTTGCAAACAGAAATTTTAAAAAAATCAAATTTTGGTTTTAAAGAAATCTACTTTAGGCTCTGGTTTTAATTTCTTATATAAATTTTTAAAAATCCACTTGAATTCAAATCTGATTTTTTTTAAATTAAACTTTTTATAAAGTAATTTTAAAAATTCTTGAAATTTCTTCAAAATAACTTTCCAATATTTTTAGATTAGATAATTTTGTATGAAATTAAGAAGAGATATTATTGTATAATATAGATATATTTAGGATGACCCATAATTAATGATCCAAACTGAAATAGGGGATAGGCCAGGTCATAACCTCTTAGAATTAAGTAAAATGTTCAAATCATAATAATTTTCGATTACCGGCAGTTTTTTGAAATTTCGAAAAAACTCTACTTTGAACAAGGTTTTTGTTGTTTTTTAAATTTTTTTATTAGCATATTGGGTTGTTTGCTTGGATTTATTATATTTTAGCGAAAATAGATCCATAAATACCTTCTAAACAATTTTTCAATTAATAACTTCACCGAATTTGTGGTAGCCCGTGTGTAATGTATTACGCCGAATGTTTCCGGTTCGATTTCCAGGCTTTGTCACCTAAAAACAGAGAAACGTTTTTCACGGAATTCTGCCTCTCGGCGAGGAATTAACAAAACCTCAAAGAGTATATCTTCTGTCTTGAAAGAGTGCTTTTCACCTTAGCCATTCGGATTCGGTAGAAAATTTTTACAGTCCTTTCCATTCCTGCCATTCACACGCCTACAGAAATGGTTGAGGAGAGTTGTAAGTCACTAAGCGCCACCCTATTAATTTTTTTTATCAAATATTTTTTGAACTTAAATTACATATTTTTATTTATTAATAAACATACAAATGAATAAAAACAAGAATTTCAATAATTGTTTTTATATACATACATTTCTTTTATTAAAAACTATGCAAAACAAAAGAGTTGGTAAGCAAACTTTTAAATCAATATGCTTTTCATAAAAAAAAAATTTAAATAATTGTAAAACAAATATTTTATTTAATATTGTTTCTGGCCTTAAGAATTTTTGAAAGTAATAATTTAAAAAAATAACTATTCATTTAAAAATGTCAAATTCCAAATATTTTTATATATTCATATTTGTTCTTTCTTTATTTTTTTTTTTTTTTAAATATTGAATGAGCGGTTTAAATTATATTTAATTGCCTTACAATATCATTATTTTGACAGATACATTCAAGTATATGTTGTACATAGATAGATAACAATTTTTTTTTTGTCAAATTTAATGATTTCCAATTCCAATTAAGCATTCAAACTTTCAACTCAAATTTAATAACTACCCCTGGCTGAAGAATGAAGTCAAAGGAAAAATTATTAACGTCAAGCCGAAAGAACATAAATCTCTTTCAGGGTTTTTTTTGTTTTTATTTTGTTTTCATCATACATTGCTTGAGACTCCTACAGCTCCATAGCTCGCTCAGAGCCGTGGATCACACAAAAACTATATACCTATAATCTACCTATATAGCAAGACGGAAAAACGCCAATCTAACCAACTAATGAGGACGAAATGAAGGCCAGAAAGGAATGAGATAAAAATCCAAGATTTAATGCCACACTTCTGCAGGACTTATTAAATCACATTCCTTATAACGATATACTATATGTATATATACGAAGCGGCACAGAGGCGATAGGTTATTCCTTCATTTTCATCTTCTAGAGAATATATGTACCTACTTACACTATACGTTCCTTTCCTCTCCTTTTTCCTATAACCATATTATTCCTTGGCCCAGATGATACGATGATGTTCGACATGCTCCGCAGAGAGTTGTGTTGTGTTGTGTGGTGCGCCATAACGATTATTGGTTGAGATCGTTGACGACCAACGATCGGCGAATTAACAAACGGTTTGGTTGGACAAGTGATACTACAATATCAATGTATATCTACGTAGTTTAGAAGTATCTATAAAAGATTATATACCTACACAATTCGAATTTTCTACATGTACATATGGATATGTATATATATGATGATCATGTGGATACCGCATTGAGTGGGAATTGGCGGCCTCAGAGACGAGTCATTTGAACCATGGGGGTATTCCCTGGCGATAAAAGCTGTATTGGATTGACTATAGTTACAGATACAAGGAAAGCGAAAGTAAGAGGAATCACTATAAGCATTGAAATTGGATCTTGAACAGAGATTTTGTCCAATTATTTATCAGGAAATCCCTTTAACAGAAGTAATGGTATATATAGGACTTTGTTGTATTTTTATGCAAATAATGTAGGTATCTAGTGTACGATTCTTATAAAACAGTTACAATCACACCAAAAGTTCTAAATGTCTAATAAAATGACAGAAACAAAAAAGATTGAATCAATTGTGTCCTAACTGTATCTCTATTCCATCTGAAAACAAATAAATAAAATTCCAGATCGGTTCATTATACCAGTATTTTTAGCTTTTTGCTATAACCGATTTAATTCAAACTGGAAATTACGCCAAAATTTACCCGAATTTTGTTTACATCAAATTAAAAAAAAATGATTTTTTTTTTAACACTAAGCCACTAATAAATAACGCAGACTAAATTGGAAATAGTTATAGCCCAGATTAAATTTTATTCAAATTTATAAAATGGAAATACCGCCCAAAAATATTTTGAATATATAATATTTTTTGTAAAATTTTGATCGATATTTCCAAACAAAATTTTAATGGAGTTTATAATTATAAACAAAATACACATCGCGCAATGTCGCCAGACAGGCGTCAACGTAAATATTGAAAGTTTGAATGAAACAACAAAACTTGGATGAGCTACCACTAAGACTCCAGCCTATAAAATCTTGCTGGTAGCTTACCCAAGTGTTGTTGTTTCATTCAAACTTTCAATATTAATATGATGGTGCGAAAGTTTGGCAGCCTAACTGCAGGTGTGTTATCAGGTTATCACATAAAAACCCTTTGTCAATGTCAAAAGTTTTTTTCTTGAAAAAGAGTAGTTTAACCTTTGATGAGCTACTGCTCCAGGGGTTTAAAGAATTTTAATACCCCTCGGTCAACATTTTTCTTGATGATTTAATACCATATTGAACTTTATTTCATGTCGCTCTTCTAAATTGTTGGCTGTGGGGGAGGGGGGAGGTACAAGTTTACTCGACATATCTAGAGAATCATAAGTTCCAAAAACAAAATTTTGTAGAAAATTAAATTCTCTACAATTTTTCTATTCAAACTTTTACCAAAAAAAAAACAAAAATAAAAAAATTATAATTAAACACATACAAACTTTTTGTAATTTTATTGATCAACAAAATTTAAATGCTATTTTTTTTTAAACGTTGGACTATTTTTAGTCGTTACATTTTTATTTCTTATTTCCCGGTAAAACTTTGTATAGATGAAATAAAATTTTGTGTTTGTAACTTATGGTTCTCTAGATATGGCGAATAAACTCTTAAGAGACCAAATGAAGTTGGTTATAGCCCCGAAAATCATTTCGTATACACGTACATTGACGCATTTGAAACAAAAAAAACCTTGTTCTATACTAAATGATGCGAGGTCAATGATTGATAAGATTTCAATGGACTACAGCCCTATTCTGTAAAATCTTTCTGATAAGTCAAAAGTCACAATATCCTAACAAGAAGACGGAGAATTCCGAAAATGTGGATTCCAGCATACAGTTGGATCGGTATGTGCGTCCATGCGTCCGCTGATTGTAGCTAGAATTTAAAAAAGTTGACCGATTTGGTTAAAATTTTGCTCAGACCATATTTTTGTATAATTTCATGGTGAATGTGATTAATTATAGCCCATATGTCAAAGGAATACCTATGTTGTACCTGCCGCATATAACGATTTTGGTTTTAACCAATTTTATCGAAAACGGCTTAAATGATTTTTATTAAACATCGTACATGCCTTGTATAAGAAATCTGCATTTCAGTCTTTTGCTATAGATATCGAACAACGGAAATAGGTTTGTGACAGTTTTTTTTAGAAAATTGCCTTATTCTTGATATACATACCTACTAGATACATGACCTAAAATCATCAAAAAAAACACAAAATATGCCAGTTAAGGCAACATAAAAATAAGACTCTTATCAGGTCTGTGCGGCTTGAATCGATGGTTCGCGCATTCTCATCTATTTGATGTTTTTATCATAAAATACCTAATTTTGTGACTAAATCACCCCACTATATATAGAAAATTAAAACCTTTAACTCTATCTATTAATTTATTTCGAAAACGGTTCAAAAACGTTTTAACTTATTTTGTGTAGGTAATTTTCTAAGCTGCGAATTAGTTTTTAACAACTAACCATTAAAAAGATATTCCGAATATTTTGGAGGGCTTTTAAACCTCTAAAAACTTATTTCCGGCACTCATATCGATGTGGAATTTTAACTGTTTCTTAAAAACACAATGAGGAGGCTATATACCAAAATTCTGCTTTACGGCAATATTTTCGGACTCAAATCTGTTTAATGACTAGATTATTAAGGATCATCAGCATAAGATACGATAAATTTAGGCAACAAAATGCTAGCTGGTATAGATTAGAGCGTGGTAGGTTGGTTCCGAAAAAATCTAAATTATGTACCTATGTTTTTTTAAGAAATTTTATATAATGGATGGGCCATCTAGTGGTTTCTTTTAAAATCACAGGTTATTTTAACACTGACAGCTTTTTCCCGCTCGAAATCTTGACAGAAAATGAGTATCACACCTCCGCGGAATGAAATGATTCACTTTATACTTGAACAACGTTGGGAAATATTGAAAACTGCTTTGTATCCCAAACAGTGCGATGGGCGAAAAATCATCTTTTCTGACGAGGCGAATTTTCATCTCGGCAGCTAAGTTAACAAACAAAATTGCCGCATCTGGACCTTGGGGCTCGGAAAACCCGCACGTCGAGAAGCCAATGCATCCATAGACGCTGATTACACGAGTCTTTTTTTCGTTCGTTTCGTCTTTCGTGCTTTTGACAGCTTGGGTGAGGGGTGTAGAAATGTAGAGGGAATGAAGTAACGAAAGCAGGAATAAAAATTTGAAGATTTTTTCTGGTTGAACATTGACGTTTATGGTTTGACAACAGGGTAGAGATGAGCGATAGGCAGTTGTCAGCAAAAATCGTAGTTGAGAGAAAAATCGTCGATTTCAGATATCGATTTTAAGATTAAATACATCGACTACAGAAAATTACGAAAATGCAAATAAAATGGTATATGTGACTAAAATGCAAAGAAAGCAACTTCAAATATGTGTGCTTTCTAAAAAAAACATCATTCTTATAAATATTAAATGTGAAAGTACATTTTTTTGCGCTTTTTCGCTGGAAGGATTTTGGAAATCGATTATTTCATGGGAAAGGAACATGAATACTTTTCATACTACATGGGGTTTGCGGGGTCTTAGCAAAGGGAGTGGGTAATAACTAATTACAAATAAAGTATTCCAAATTATTGCCTACGTTCTGTAACTCTCGCATTGATAAAATTGGTCGAGAAACGTTGAATTGAACAAAACTCATACGATTTGTTTCAATTTTCATAGTTTCTCGACTGATTTTATCGATGCGAGAATTACAGAACGTAGGCACCATGTTAATATCTACTTTCCTTTCCCATTTCTGCTGTACTCATTTTATAAAAAGTAATTCTCTTTGTGTATAACTTTTTGTTTTTAAAATTCAGAATTCATGTGGTCATTTAAGATTTAATCCCGATAAAATGTTCACACCACGTAAATTTAAAAATGTACTTGATAAAACAATATGTAGGATGGAAATTTTTGTTTCTTTTTACATTTTCTATAGGGCAAGTATTGGTTTCGTGTAAACATGGAGAAGTCTAAAAAAGTAGTTTTACCATACCGTCCGTTGATTTCTACGCTCTTTGCACTATACGAGGTCTATTGAGACAGAGGTTAAACAGGTGGACCGATTTGCTCCAAATACCGTACAGAGAAACGTTGAAAAATAAATTAAAACTCATAATGTGTTTTAATTTCCATAATTTCTCGACTAATTTTATCGATGTGAGTTACAGAACGTAGGCACAGATCATTTTAATGGAATTTCTTAGAGGAGAAAATCGATTAAATGAATCCTTAATTTGAAATTTTAATCACCAGAACCAGAGTCGGAACCTTTATAACAGATTTAACCTACTATGAACAAACGGCCCTAAATCAAAAACACGTTTTGATGTAAATTTACATATTATAAAGTATTTGGCTATCAAAATAGAAAAAAAAGAAATACATCGATTTTGAAAACATCGATGTTTCAGGTTCGATAAATTTTCCCACCGATTTTAAAATCAAAAATTTAATCGCCCATCCCTCAAATCAGAGCATTGTGCGAAGAACTTATAAACTTTTAATTTCGAGCTGTAAAACAATTTTTCACACTTAAATAAGCTGTAGATATGAATAAGAAGTGATTAAAAAACATTTTTAATTATTACTTCTGTTTATTTTCCAATAAATCCACCGCAAAGTTTCTGAACGTCAAAATAACGAAAGAGTCTTCACGAATGTAAAAAAAACCCATGTAATCACGAGGATACGTGCCTGTCAAAAAGACGAAAGACGAAAAAACGAATCGTGTAATCAGCGTCATAGAGAGTGACAGTTTGGTGCGAATTGTGGAAAACGCTTCGGTCAACGGTTAGCGTTACAGAGCCTTTCAACGGACTTTTTTCTTACTGAAATTGAAGACATAGATTTGGATGACCTCTGGTTCATGGAGTATGGCGCGTCATGTCACACAGCCAATGCCACAATCGATCTTTTGCCCACTAAATTTCCAAATCGTGTTATCATCCGTCTTGGCGATGCCATTTGGCCGCCTCGGAGGTACGATTCCACCACTTTGAATTTTTTTTTTTGAAACCGTAAAGAACTGGTGTTATGCCAATAATCCGGAAACGATTCAAGCACTTAGGGCCAATATCATCAAAGCAATCCGTGAGCTACAGCCCGAAACCATCAACGAGGTCTTGGAAAATTGGAGTGACAGAATGCTCTACTGTGAAGTCAGCCGAGGCAGCCACTTGAACGACGTTGCATAATTAATGGGAATATTTGCTCTTACTAATAAATCCATAATACATGGAAAAAAATTAATTTTATTACATTTTTAAAGGAAACTTGTATTTGACCCACTCTATAGTAATATATAAAAAAAAATTTTAATTTTGTTTTGCATAAATTTACATTTTTTCAGGAATTCGAAAAGCGTTATTTATTTCGAGCTCAAAAGTTTTTTAGAAGTTTTAGAAATTTAATAAGGGACTTTCATGCTCTTCTGCTATTTCCTCTCATTTGTTATTGTACATATTTTGTAAAATAAAATCTTTAAAATTTTGAGCCATTTAAACCACCCAAAGAGCCAGTTTATTCGATCCATTCAAACATTGACTTACATAACTCTCAACCCTTCATGTGTGCATGTTTATAGTATAGGACCAATAATATTACAATTACACTTCAGCATAAAAAAATATCAAATACAAAAAACCTCAATGCATCTTAAAAAATCTATTTCAGTTCTTTTCTTTACTCAAATAGTAAATACCAGTAGAAGTATACGTAGATGGTGTTTTTTTTATTGGACTATTTTGCCAAAGAGTCATTAGGCGAAAGAAGTTAATGCGGCTTTTGTTTCATTTTCAAACTCATTATCCTCATCTATTATAATCGTTGTTGAGTAATGCGACAGGCATTTGCCAAACAAAACGGCTACAGTGAGAAATTATTATTGTTATTGTTAGTTAAGCATCCTGTCGACGTCATCGTCATCGCCATCGTCGTCGTCGGTCGACATCGTCGTTGTATGACTTCGACCGCAACTCAGGAACTCATCAGAGTGTGGCTAGAGCTTCCAACACCACCACACTACACAACTTTTGTCGTCGTTCGCCTTCGTCGGTCGTGTCGTGTCGTTTGCCAGGTGGTGGTAAAATGCGGTGGGATGATAAAATGCACTTGTCTGACTGTGCTGCTGCGTCCATTATGTTGCCATTCCTATTTCATATTCTCCCTTCTATTCTCTTTATTCATCGTTTGTGGCAGGATTATCATCGTTTTACCGCTGTATCTGCCAATTCCTTTAGCTTCAGAAGAGTGAGAGACCAAAGTGTCGGTTCGGTGGTGTAGACGTACATTTATATAGAAGGTCTGTGAGCTGAGTACTGAGCAGTACTAGCCGCCCCAGTCCCGATTCCGACCAACCCATAGAAACTCCCGGTCTCGGATCCTGCCACTATAGTATAGTGTTGTTCTTGTGTGACGACTATATACGACTAAACGACAACAACGACAACGTCGACAACTGACTGTATATACGACCGCTCCTGATGGTATATTCTAAACAAAAAACGATTTTAATGATTTCGAAATAATTGAGCCCATTTTTGGCTCACGGCTATGGAGGATGATTATGGCGCGGTAATGATTTTGACGTCGACAATGTTATATATATGTATACTTCCAAGGGAAGGGGCAAAGGCATATATAGTGGAGTAGCAAACATACTGCAGAAGACTTAAACTCTTCTTGCATGAGATGTGTAGAATAAGGATGACGGCAGGGCACGATATGTGGTTCACTGATGATGCTAACGCTAAGGGTCTTGGGGATAAATAATTATGAAAGGCATCTCTATAATATGTATGTAGGTAGGTATAGCTATAGCTATATACTTTATATATGTATGTGTGTAGTATAGAGTACTGCAATCGTAATGCGGGTTAAAGGTCCTGCTGAGTTTGAGGGATTGCAATCATTAAGAGTTTCTTTTCTTTTATATTGTAAATTATTATCACAGTTTTATTGCTTTGGGGCGAAGGAGAAGAGCAGAGCTTGCTATAGGTACCTACCTAGTACCTATAGTAAATGTATGTCAATGCATTTTCAAGGAGATTGGTTTTTATTTCTGATGCATTGTGCCTGATGTGCCTGTCGTTTGGGATCTTTTGTCAGTGTCATCCCAACTTGAAGATATAATAAAGAAATGGAGCGTGCGGCTTTGGAATACATTTTTAATGGACATCTTTTAGGTTGTTAAATTGTGTTCAAAGAGTTTTTTTTTTTTCCACACGAAATATTTACTTAAAATGAACTTTCCAAACTGGAAATAAAACAATGAAATATTCATTTGTTTACAATACTTATACATACAATAAATTTTAACAGTTACCGCGTATAGACCAGTACTAGTCATTTTTAATACAAATCGGTGCAGTCGAAGATAAAATAAAATGTTATTTTTGGCAAAATCAAAAGTTTAGTGTTTTTTTGAGCTGTTTAAGCTATTTTTGAGATAAATAAGTTTTTTTTTTTTAAATGTTTGGGGAGCATGGCACCAGTTTCTAAATTCATAATCTTGTTCGATATTTCATAAAAAAAACATACTTACAGACAAACGAAATATGGCCTAGTAGACATACCATAAGATGATATATCGAGTTTATACCGAAACGAGATTCGAAACTATACGAGATCGATATCGATATACACTGAGACGATATTGCAATTTTAACCAGATCTAAAATACAGTTCGTAGCTACTCATGCACATATATTGTTCATTACAGCATCCGTTTACATAATGTTCTGTTACAATTTATTAATCAATTTAAAGTTGGCTATGTGAGTTTGATTTAGTATAAAGTTTTGAATCAAACGATTGGGGATTTTCAAAGGGATCAAGTTCAGAAAATAAATTAAACCCATTTGATATGCTGTCCTTTACTTTTTCTTCTGATTTTTTCAAGGAAGCTTTCATTTCATTCCTTGTCAGAGATGTCTCTTGGTGATATTTCTTATACAATTCCATGTTGATTTCTGGGGAATCCTGCTTTTGAAAACCGGCAATGTATTTGTCAATTTCGATGTTATCAAACCAGTTATTTTCGCAATTTGATGAATCGTTAAATTCTTCTATTAAAATATTTTCGTTTCCTTGTTTGTCAGGGGAATCACACAGTGTGTCTTTGAAATCACTCGAAAAAAACATTGATTGATCACTGTCTTCAGTTTGAATTTCAAGTGCAGCGATATTCTGAGAAAACTCTTTGAGCACATAGCGCGGATTAGAATTTAGAGCTTCTGCAACTGCCTTGAAAGTTGATTCAGATTTTTTGGAAAATTGAAGAATAGCTGTCATATAAGCAACAAGACAATGTGACAACATATTACATTTAGCTGCTGCTAAGAGATCAATCTTTTGTATACAATCCATGGACAATTTTTCGAAATTGTCTTTTCCAGTCCGAACAGCCGATTGAGCGCGTCGGAATTTATCAAGCCCTTTCCCATTGTCAGGATCTAATTGCGTTGTTGGCCGTTGTTTCAGTTGCTCTAAAAAATTATATTCGGGTAAATCTTGACTCGACTTTAATGTCAACCCAAATTTTTGATATCACTCTGTAGGACTTATTTTGACATTGCTTATAATCTCTTTTTATAATATCTATCCATCCCACCTTAAAAGATATAAATTACTATAAAAATGTTTTTAAATTATTCTCTGTAAAGAAATGATAAAAACATTACGTTTTCGAGAAAAGCGAAAATAACAAAAATAACGGAAAATGTTTTTTAAAATATAAATTCTATATAGATACTTTTGAAATAAACATCAGCCAAGTAGAAATACACTTAGCACTATTTTAATTGGACTTGTTGAATTATTAATTCAAAATAGCTTTTAACGGCCTTTCGTCCACAAAAATGGGCGTTTCGTCCTGGCGATCTCACTTCGACTCATCATCAGTTAACTAATGAGGCCCTTGTGAATATGCAATTTTTTTTTCTCCAAAAAGTAGCTTTTACAAATTTGTATAGGTACTTATTAAAATTGACTGCATTTTCTTCTTTAACTTAAGTGCCAGAAAATGATATTTATTATAATTTACACGAGAAAAAGGGTTTTTTTTTTGTAAATAGTATTGGTTCGAGACCCATTTAAAATATTTAAAATGCACGTTATGCACTAATACATGCTCATGCAATAGTTGATATCAGTTCAATGAACTGCCAGCTTAGTAGGGTGAAAGAGAACAAATCCAGGAACTTAAGAAACAATCCGTATCTAAAAAACAAAACTCGATTCAAAAAATATAGACTCACTAAAAAATAAAAAAAAAATAATAATGTTCGAATTTTTTACATTACGTTTTTTACATAGTTTTTTACGTTAGTTTTTTACCTGCTCTATTTTTACTATGCTTATGTAAAAAACGTAAAAAAGGTAAAAAAGTAAAAAAAAAAAACGGATCGGTTCTGTCGATGTCAATAATTGAATTTGATCTCAAAGTACTCGTTCAATCATGTATAATAACACAATAACACACATAATACACAATTCAACACATGACACTTGAACGACCGAAAAGTTTTTTTTATTTATTTAGATTTTGACAGATAGTGACAATGTCTCTCATTTTCTCTCTTTTTTCTCAGTTATTTACCTTTTTTACGAGTTTTTTACGTTCTTTACAGGTTTTTTACGTTTTTTACGGGTTTTTTACGTTGTTTACACTTATTTACGTGTTTTTTACCTACTTTAACGTAGAAAAGGTAAAAAATAGTTTTTTACATTTATTTAAACATCACTGGTCCCCCATGATAAAGCTGCTACCTGCCCAGGTAGGATGACCAGATATATCCTAATTGAAAAGAGGACTTCCAAAAAAATATATCAAACGAAAAAGAAAAAATATTTTTATTTTTTTTTCGACCAAAAAAAGACTTCATAAATTAGTGTGTTATTTAATGAAATAAAATAATAAAAAAAATTAACATCTATCAGCTGTTAAAAATTAAAAGAAAAATAAATTTAACAAATGAACATTTTATTTATATCACTAACAGTATCGTTTTTTTTTTTTTCAAGTATTATTCAAGTAAGTTAAGGTACCATTTCAGCTTTTATTTTATTTGTCATTGGACCTTATTTTCATTGAAATTTCGGGGCTCTTAAAATATACTCGAAAACTAAAAACGTTTTTAATTTAAAAAATTGATCAGACAATCTATTTCCGCTTATTTTATCGCTTTTAAGACCATTTCAACGAAGATTGTGGTTGTGATTCACAGAAAAAGTTGAAAATTAAAAAATAACCTAAAAAAAAAGAAGACAAATCGTTTATTTTTTCAAAAAGATTCTGGACAAAAGATTCTTAGGTTAAAAAGAGGACTTGTCCTCTTTAAAGAGGACGTTTGGTCAGCCTTAGCCTAGGGGATTAGTTTTTGTTGCATTTAACATGGTGATTGTTTAGCACCGTCGTCGTTTTCGTCGTCTAATTCCCCCCCGGGCTTACAAAACAAAACACACCTTTTATAACAAAAATTTCGAAATAATTATAAGTTTGTTCAAAAAACTAAACATGAATCCCCATGGTTCCCTTATACAGGGTGATTGGCATAAGGCATACCAAATATTCAGAGTGAGTAGGTTGGGTTAAGACAAGACAAAAATCGTTTAGGCGGGAAATAGAAAATTGACTTAAAACGGAAAAAAAAAATTATTTAAAAACAACGGTTAAACTTACAAAGCCATGCGCTATACCTTTTTGGAAAGCCAGAAATCTCTTCTTTAATTTTCATTTTAAATTAAGTTGTGTTAGTGAATAGTTTTTGAAAAATTAAAACAAATTTTGAAAAAAATACCTTAAAAAAAATATTAAAACACAAAGTTATTATACAAATTAATATCCATTAAATAATGTAGGTAACTGTGGCGAAATATAAAAATGTATATAATTCATTATAATATAATTAAGTTTAATAATGTGAAAGACTCTTTTATCCTAGCTTCAGCTATACTCCCTGAGATTGAAATAAAATTAAAAAAAAATCCCATATTGTGGACTTTGCTATAGCAATGTTTAATTTCATCAAATCAACCGTCGTCACTGCATGTAATTGCTCTTTTGCAGTGTTGCCATTGTACATGAATATTTTCATTTAACTCGTTTTTTTTTAATTGTTAAAATTTTGGTATAGAGCTTGTTTATGCGGTTGTCTAGAGAAAAAATTCGAATTTTTGTTTTAGCCGAAAACGGCTAGCTGCTGTACAATCATTTAAATTATTTCCAATTTTATCGAAAACGGCTTTAACGATTGTGATTAAACTTCTTACCTAAAATGACTTATGTTATTATAAAAAAATGCACTTCAATTTTCTACCAAAAAAAATTGGATTTTTTAATTTTTTTTTTTTTTTTTTTGAGGTTTAGAGGCTATCCATTTTTTTAGCGTGAAGTTAGCACCACCATTTTCGATTTTCAAAAAAAAAAAAAGTTTTGCTGTATTATGTTCAACTTGTGCCGGCATGTGCCGTAAATATTTTGAAAAAAATTTCATCCGTAAAATTTGCAAATTTGCGAATTAAAAAAAAAAATATTTACAAATTTGATGGTTACCACGTTCAAACGAACATCATCCATATTAAAAAAAAAATATAGAGATTGGTAGGATGGTGGGCGATATGTATGTATGTATTGTATGTTAGTTCTGGGAATAGTCGGTGTTGGCCGATATACTGAAACTCGCTTGGGTCAGTTCACTGTCTGTCTTTACCTCATTTACTCACCATGAATAGAAAGAGGGGGTTGCAGAGGCACGATGTGTAATTTAATTAAGAAGAAATCCAAATCATGCAATTAGGCTCTATAGCCGATGGCATGGTGGCGGTGGCGGCGTGGTGTGCGTGTATATCTGAGGATAAACTTTAATTAATACGCTAAGATACACGAGGCCAGAACACTGTTGTAAGGCTGCCAGCAACAGCTACCTATAGTAATATTGTTTCATTGTACAGCAGTTGCACTTTATAGTACCATCATTATAATATCCAACGGGGTTTCAAGCACCTGTGTACAAGAGAGTTTTTTTGAATGTGTTTGTGGTGTTCACCGCGCTCTGGTCAGTTTATATATGTAGGTATATGTGAGTGAGATGAGTGAGTGTGTTTGGCGGAGCGCTGCAATGAGTGTAATTAAAATTTGTTTATTTGGTTGATGTATACGCGAGCGTTTTAATTGCGGGATGATTGGTCAGAATAGGACGTCCATTTGTTTTGCACATACAAGCGCAGCTTTAATTAATTTGCTGAACATAATTTCTAGAATGTATCTATATAATGTATGTGTGTATGTTCGTAGCGTATACCTTTATACGAATGGGATCAATTGCGTTTTACCGCTAATGGTCAATGTTCGGCCATGGTGTGGAGAATTCAATCTAATGGGACTAATTAGTGTATAAGTGTGGTTCGATGGATGACAGCTAACGAGCATTTTTTTCTATCAATGTTACATTTTACAGTTTTTTTTTTTTAGGCCACTCCGTGCCAGAGCCATATTATATTTCTTTTTGGACGAACTATATAAATTAAAGCAAAACTTAGCTCGCAGGAGTTAAGATAATTGGATGTCATAATATTGTAAAATGGTTATATGTTTTGAAATAATAGGTATTCGAATTTAGAATAATTCTAGGGTAGTGGTATGTTGGTATAAAAATTATGTTTTATAAATCAGAAAACCTATACCTACGACTTTTCTAACAGGAATGGAGCGGACCTAAATTTTTTTGTTAGTTGCAAAAGGTACTTCACATTTTTGAAAAATATGATTTTTTCAAATACATATTTCAAATATGTGTTTACATGTTCATGAACCAGGACCTAGTAACTTTCATTTCTTAACGTCTTATTGTCACCAATGAAGAGGACCTACAATTTTCCGCTGAATCCAAAAGGCTAAGGTATAAGGTGAGAAGTACTTTTTCACGACAAGAGATACTCTTGTAGGATTTGTCAATTTATAGCAAGAAGTTATCTGATCTCACAAGTACCAGTGACAAAAAAAAAAAACAAAAAATTTTGGTTGAATGTGGCAAAGATTAGGATTCTATCCCCAGACCTTCGGGGTGACATGTGAAGTATAAGTTGCATCTATGCAATATTTAAAGAAAATTCATTGTTTCAAATATATTTCGTGTGACTTAATAACCCGTGGCGTTCCAGCCTAAATATACCAAAAAAAAACATAAATTTATAACGGTTTTTTGTGTGATAACATACTTGCAGTTTGGCTGCCAAGTTTTCGCACCATCATAATATTAATATTGAAGGTTTGAATGAAACAACAACAATTGGGTGAGCTCCCACCAAGATTTAATAGGTTGAAGTTATAGCTATTTCACGACTGGCAGGCCGATCATCAGACTCCTTTTTAGTGAAATAGCTATAACTCCAGCCTATAAAATATTGGTGGTAGCTCACCCAATTGTTGTTTTTTCATTCAAACCTTCAAAAAAAAACATAAAATGTTTTTGAGGGTTATTTTTTGTTATGAAAAAGTGCCTATCACTTTAGACGTTTAGATTCGGCAGAAAATTGTAGGTACCCTTCATTCGCGCCAATAGAAGTTTAAGAGTTTAAAGTCACTAGACCCTGGTTCATGAACATGTTTTTGAAAAAAAAACCCAATTGTTTAGTAGGGGAGCTATAAGTACGTGAAAAAAAAAAACAAAATTTTCGTCAGTTCAATTTTCAATTTTTGAAATTGCCATCATTATTTTTAAACAATTAACAGCAGGAAGAAAAGTGTTAAGACCTATTTTGTAGAAAATTGTAGGTATGATCTGCAAGATTTTCATGAAGTACTTTTCTCTAGCATATTATATACCCTTGAAAAAGTTTTGTGTGAAAAACCAATGTTTTCGACATGATATATTGAATAACTTTTTATCCAAATCAATTTTGGTAAAAGTATTCGTCATGCTAAAAAAAATATAATTGTTGCGTTTAAAAGGAATATTTTTTTCCGCAGATTGGTCTTTTTTGGTAAATTTTGCCTTCAATACTCGTCAAGGTTAATAATAAAGGGAATAGTCTTCAACTTGTCATTAATAAATATTTTGTTTATGAGATTCTTGATCTCTGCTAAAGAAGTCTTGTGAAATTTAAATTGGGATTTTAATTGGCTTCGCATTCACGAAGCTCACGAATTCTTTATTAGTCGATATTTGAAGATTTAATACACCTCAGTATAAGCAAGAAACCATACTCGAACTAAAAAATAAAATAAAATGTACGACCACACTGTGGTTTTAATGTCTTAATATTTTAAAAACTATTATAATTTAATAAGAGAAAAAAATTAGAGATGGAAGCCAATATTTTACGCCAAATACTTATTAGAAGCAACTGCGTAAAAAATTTAATTAAAATTGATACAAATAATGAGATAATCGAGAACCAAAAAAATGGTTCTATGAGAGATACCTTCAATAAAATCGATAAATATTTTTTTTCCATTAATGCGGTAGATCAAACTGGTCGATGGCATTTCTTGTTCTATAAAAATATTCGAGACGAAAGATTTTTTACAACGTCCACATAAAAATTCTGATAAAAATCGTAATAGTCGTTTTTGAGAAAATGAGTTTTTTATAACTGTTTTTAAGCACTTGTATGGTAGGTACCGTAATTTCTGATTATAAGAATAATTTATATTAAAATAAAAAAAATTGAACATTTTTGTATAGGTACCAACACAACTTTTAAAATATATACAAATAATTTCCATAAAAAAATTGATCAATTGAACCAGTTTTGAGAAGATTGAAAACTAAAAAATGGCTCTTTGAGAGGTACCAGTTATAACCGCTTTCCTGATTTTTTTTTACAGAATAGTATAGACTTTTTATAAAAAATTAATTAATTTAATTTTAACTTTTGGTTGTGGAAATGTTTTTCTAAAAATTAGATTTTCAGTATAACTGGTAAAAAAAATAGTGGTACTGTTATTTTTGGTCCTAAAAAAATTTAAATAAAATGGGGGAGTGCCCAAAAAACGCTACATACCAAATTTAAAGAAAATTGATCCACCCTTTTAGGTTGCAGTCAAAAGGACAGACAGACAGACGGAGAAAATTGCGAGACCCACTTTTTTCGACTTCGCTGTCATATGTCATATTTATTTATTTTCATCAATAGACTAAATCAGCTGATTTAAGCTTTAGGTAAACAAAAAATATATATGCACATCACAGATTTATAAAGTAAAACAATAACTGATATTTATATCCATAACTGGCCTTATATAGTTTCTTTATATCGCAAGTGAAAAAAACTGAGCGATTCCATTTGAAATTTGCGTAAAATCGTAGCGAAAGTTTTGGAAAGAGCACAAAGTTGGACGCCATCTATACGCAATTTTTTTTAAATTTAAATTAAACAAATTCCCAATTGCTCTAACTTGGCAATGTATTTAAAAAATTAAAACTGAGTGTTAAAGATCACACAATAAATGTTCCATTTCTGTACCTACATACAACAGTATATAACCATCAACATCTGTACTCTGTTAGGTTTATATATAACTTTAATTGGCCCTTATAATTTGGGTGTATAGAGCATGAGAAACTTCAATAATTATCTAAATAATCTGGCAAATACTATAATTTGCTTGAAATTGGAAAATTTTATCAGAAAGTGAGGCTGGATAACTATTTTAAGTTTTTCATCATTCCGCTCCGCACACACCGAAATAAAGATGCACTGCAAGCAAACTACAAGATATAATATCTTTGCAAACAGGGAATGTATATATAGTGTACCAACCAACCATTGCGCACCGCTGCTGGCCCACTCAAAAACTTACCTCCTTCTCACCCCTTTATATATACATATATATATATATATAAAGCAGTCTCTTTTTTCCATACTCCAGCTTGAATAGGGTATTATGCAGTGGCAGAGGAGGAACTTTCCCATTACACTCTTCAATATTTAATTAAATTTCTAGAGCGCTGGGCTTCACAAACTTTTTAATTGCACACCAGCTTCAGCCTCCTACACCAACCCATCCCTATCGTCATCGCATCATCATCATCATCGCATCGGGAGAAGAGGTGGCAAAAGCATCAGCACCAGCTTCACACCCCTATTTTATATGTATAAATATATTCCCTAGTAGTATAACTTTTCGCGAAAATTAATTTTAACTACCATGCTTGAACCTACTCGAATACAAAGCAACATCCCTATAAATTTTAAAACTTGGAACATAGTGCTATAACACAACAACTATAATACAAAACATCCTTGCCGCCCTGTACGCCATGCCGCACGTTGCTGGTCTGTTTTGTCGGTTGGCTTGTTATATAGGTTCGTCCCGTTTTCGTAGTCCGTGCTTCATTATATCCATAACGCGCTCGTCTTATATATTTTTTTTTTTTATTCTGGATCAAATGCAATTTCCCTCTTGCAAAACACGCACCCACACACTTACCTGTCACGGTGTCAAAGCCACATTCCACAGCCTTATAAAATCTAAAAAAAATCTACGATCATCAGACATGTCTGTCCATTAGCTAAATCGAATCTCAATACAACCCAGCACCGTATTACCCACGCACACTTCCACAGATGTACTTAACGGAAGCGGATATATACTTATAGTGCTAATCCTTAATATTAATCCTTACTTACTCTCTGCTCAGGAAGTGGTAAAGTATTGGTAGAAACTTTATCTTGGTAGAGCAATTTTTCTTCTTTTTTTTTTAAATAGGATCTCTATGAATAGAAATAAGCCACAATAGTACTTCGCAAGATGGAAGCAGGGCCGCACCTTCTGAATTTTTGTTATATAGGAAAGTGAAGAAGAAGTTTTCTTAATGAAATTAATCATCCAAATTAATAGCCTTAAATATGAAATTTAATATTGTAGTTGAACTCTTCTACGCTCTAGGTAGCGGCACCTATTAAACATTTGTCAAATTACTTCAACTATTAAAAAATAATTTTATATAACGTTTGTATAAGGAAAAAAACTAAGATATAAAAAAGTGGGTGTAACAGTGGGCGGATTTTACTCAAACCATCTTCTGAACCATCTCGGTGTAAACAAGAACAAACTTTGTCTGACGGTAAATCAAAATATTTTTTCGTATTTTTCCAAATTTTATCAATTTGATTATAATTTTATGTGTGTTACACAGCACCAAATATTATTGTGACTTGGATGACACTTTTTACTTTATGAGTCAACCGCGAATAAACTCAGTTTGTACTAATTACTGACTAGCCAGATAACAAGTGTGACGCTTCTATTATCAAAAAACTAAATAATTCTGTTACTTGTGTGACACTTTTTTAATTTATAAGTCAACACTGCGTATTTTACTATTTTTCTTCTAAATAGTAAAAAAAACAGGTGTATCATTTTTATTATCAAAAAACTTTATATTTTTGTTACTTGTGTGACACTATTTACTTTACGAGTCAACTTCGTATAAACTCAGTTTTTATTTCCTGCTGAATAGCCAAATAACAAGTGTGATATATTTAGTACCTAAAATCACTAAATGTTATTGTTACTTGCGTGACACTTTTTACTTTATGAGTCAACGGCTTATAAATTTTATTTTTATTTCCTACTCAATACGTTAGTGACACATTTAGTATTAAAACACTTAATACTTTTGTTACTTGTGTGACAATTTATGAGTTAAAGGCGTATAAACTTAATTTGTATTTCCCACTTAATAGCCAAATAAGAAGAGTGACACATTTAGTATTTAAACACTTAATATTTTTGTTACTTGTTAGACACTTTTTAGTATGAGTCAATTGTGTATAAACTCTGTTTGTATTTACTATCTACTGAATTGCCAAATAAAAAGTATGAAACTTTAAGTATAAAAAATTAAATACTTTTGTTACTTTTGTGACACTATTTACTTTATGAGTCAACTGCGTATAAACACAGTTTTTATTTCCTACTGAATAGCCATATCACAAATGTGACACATTTAGTATTAAAACGCTAAATATTCTTGCTACTTGTGTCATGAGTGACACTTTTTGCATTATGATTCAAAGGCGTATTTTACTACTGAATAGACAAAAATCAAATGTGACACTTTTAGTACCAAAAAAAAAGAATATTTTTGTTACTTTTGTGACACTTTTTACTTTATGAGTCAAAAACTGCGTATGAACCTAATTATTTGCTTTACTTTACCAAACGAAATTTAAAATAAGTAATAATTATATTTTCTGTATTGGCAAACAATCAAAAATTTACCACACGCACATCGGTTCGTTCTTTTCAAAAATTCTGCCTCTTGCCGGTCCTGGGGAGAAGACTGTTGAGCTCATTCAAATTGAACTTCTCCAAATTGAACGCCTTTTCACCTTAACTCTGTTTCAAGCTATATGTGGTGGTTTTTTTTCTCCCTAAGAAGATAGAAATAGCTACTTTTTTGTGTGCTTCAATTTATATGCTTGCCACCGGATCAGCCGCTGCTGACGTCTTCTTGTCGAACTTTATGAAATGAAAATTTCGGATAGCTCTCATCTTATACTAACACTGTAGGATAGGTAATAGGTATACAGTATTGCAACCTGCAACCCGTTGCTCTGAGTGAGCAATTAAAAAATAAGATATATCTTTCAAGGCGGACGACGACGACGACGCGCGGTTGTGTGATGGCGGGACGATAACATTTCGTGAAATAATTAGGAGTCCTTAAGTGCTACTGCTGTGGTGCTATAGCTCCTCTGCCACTCTTAATATTTCTCATCCTATTTAATGTTGTATAGCGGATGTGGTGCACATTGCTTTGGTTTATGTGTTGGCTTATCCTTGCATTGTAACTCTTGATTCCCTCATCACAGCAATGCCATCACCTGAAAATGGATGGCAAAAAAAAAAAAATAATTATGTAAAAATAAAATATTATGAATGAATGAGTTAGTGAGTGAGTGAGTGATAAGGGTGAGAGCTCAGAGTTGCTGCTTCCATCATCACGAGAGACCGTTCGCTATGGTTGTTAGATCCTCCAGAATTGCAAAGAAATCCTACTAATTGCAGTGCCAGTAATTAAGATTTTTACCTTGGTGGCCTGTTAATAAGCTGCTCTGGTTAATTTATTAATGGATTATGTGCAGAGGATACTTTTTTTTTTTTTTTTTATTTTTTTTTTTTTTGCTCCCATGATGATTCTGTTTTTATTTCCCAGATTCAAGGATTTTGCAGTAGAGTTGGTACTTCTTTTTTTTTTGTTTAATAATTTGAATCCTTTTCCAGGGAACATCATTAGTAATTAAATGCTTTCAATTAATTTTTTTTTTGTTTTGTTTATAAATAAAATGAATCTTTCACATGACTTTGTATTAATATACTTACTATACCTACTATAAGTACTAATGAATGCGTATACATATGTATGCGTTAATGGAAATGCTAATAAGAATTCATTTAGAATTCAAATACATAATAATGCAGGTTTGGTTAGGTTAGATTAAGCTCTTAAGATTATAATTCACGCATGAAAAAACTCACTACGATTGTGCGAGAAGAGTCTAATTATATTATTTTAAATAAGTTTTTTATATTTTGATAGTTGAAGTTGGTACTAGAAAACTGGATGCAAAAATATTGATCTAGTTTTAAACTTAACTTGAAATAATAACTCGTGTTTTTTCATGGGCTTTCAATTTTTATTGATATCTGAAAAATTTTAAAATTGATGAAAACGTCTGTTTATTCTCAATTCAGACAGCTTCAATTTAGGTCTACGTAGCAGGTGTCGTATAAGCGACTAGGCGCCAACTTAAATTATTTCTGCAGAATCTGCATGGATGAGGAAAAGGTAGAAACAATTCCTCAACTTCTTTGTCACAAAGACGTATAGACTCTATTTGGGAGACTTCTACTAGAACAATACGAGTGATCTAGTAAACATAATTCTATAAGTACCTAATCTTGCACGCTTCATAAGGGACTTAAAATGATTAAATGAGTAGCGAAAAGTTTCCTAAATCCATGCGGTATCACAACGGGCCAACAATTAGTCTATAGTGTGTTGGTTTCTTAGCCGACAACCACTTCTTCGAACCTAACCTTCTTTTTTCCGAAGCCGATTTTGTAAGATTTTTCTATGTTGAAGGAAAGTTTACTTTCAGCACTGAAAACGCAACCATTTTAAAGGCTCGGTTGCGGGAATATAAGTTTTCGAAGAAATTATTGAAAAATCATTTTCTAAATTTTTGCTATGATGCTGGGGTCATGCATGATTTCTTCTAAAAAACATTTAAAATTTTATGTCGAGATCAGTTCATCTGTTTATTTTCAATTCAGCACTGAAAACCGCAAAAATTTACGAGAACTGGTTGCGGAAATATCAGGTTTTGAAAAACATTGTTAAGAAATCTTTTATGTAATTTTATCCGATTCCGATATTTATTATGAAGTTTTTTTTTTTGAGGTTTGTGTATTTGTGTATATTGGTACATAGATAATTTGTCAATTCAGCACTGGAAACCACAACAACTTGTTGCTCAGTTGCTCAGTTGCGGAGATATCAGGTTTCATAAACATTGTTAAAAAAATATTTTTTTTTTTACTTTTTTTCCAGGTTTTGGTTTCATCCAAATTTTGTACATCGATGGAAAAGTCTGTTTTTTCATAGTTTAGTAACACGAACAGTGATGTTCAAATCCACGTAAAAAACTATATTTTTTACCTTTTCTACGTTAAAGTAGGTAAAAAACGCGTAAATAAGTGTAAACAACGTAAAAAAAAAAACCGTAAAAAACGTAAACAACCTGTAAAAAAGGTAAATACTGAGTAAATAACTGAGAAAAAAGAGAGAAAATGAGAGACATTGTCATTATCTGTCAAAATCTAAATAAATAAAAAAAACTTTTCGGTCGTTCAAGTGCCATGTGTTGAATTTTGTTTTACCTTTTTTACGTTTTTTACATAAGCATAGTAAAAATAGAGCAGGTAAAAAACTAACTAACGTAATGTAAAAAATTCGAACAACACTGAACACGTTATAATGGGTTATTCATTTCGTGGTTTTAAGTTGGTAGTGCTGGCATTTGACACTTGTCAAACTCAGCTGTCATTTGATGTGTCATAATATTAGTTGAATGTATGCCATTTACAATAAGGGATCGTTTAACAATCGAAAATTGATGATTCAAACGTAGCCACTTTTCGCCCATTACGCTATGCTTATGGTCGTCATAATCGACCGATTACGCGAGGAATCGTTAAAATTTTGAAGAAATTTGAAGAGAGTGGAAGCATTACTGATGTTTTAAGGCCTGTGCATCATCGTAATGCACGCTCAGTCGAAAAAATTACTGCTGCAAAGTGCAAGTGCAAGTGTTACTGATGATCCGAATTTATTGATTTCCCGGCATTCGCAGCAATTGAACAATTTTGATTGGCCTCCGATTGACGATCATGACTTATGTGGTTCCAACAAGACGGGGCAAAAAGCCACACAACAAGACTTTGGCTATGGCTTTATTGCGTGAGAAGTTTTCTGGTCGCGTAATTTCACGTTTTGGCGACGTTAATTGGCCAACAGGATGATGCGATTTGACACCGTTTGATTTCTTTCTGTGGGGCTAAGCAAAAGACCATGTTCACGCGAATAATCCACGAACTATAGACGCATTCAAAACTGACATTATTCATACATACCGCCCGACATCTGCAAAAAAGAGGTTAAAAATTACCTCAAAAGAATCGCATGCTGCGAATCTTCCCGAGGCGGCCATTTGAATGATATTGTTTTTCACACATAATGGCAAAGTCCAAACTTTATAATGAAATAAAATTTTTATCAAAAATGTATGGCTGTGTGTATTTTATTTAGCATTAGATACTTTCGAAACCGAAAAATGAATGACTGTAGTTTAATTTATTTATTTCAACTTCCCAATAAATTATAAATAAAGATTAATAGCTTTTGCATAAGATACAAATCAACTTACTTATTTTAGAGCTAAGCATAATAAATAAATTATTCAAGACAAAATATATGTTTTACCAATCAGCAAGTTAAGTATAGTTAACAAATTTATTGATATTAAATGTGACACTGTGAAAATAATCTAATTAATAATTAAATTAATTCTCTGCTCTTATGAGATGAAGAGAAAAATTAGATTTCAATTATTAATAAAAGTTTTAACAATTTGAAAGATATAAACAATATTTTTGTTTTATTATTTTAAGAAGCATGTCCAAAATTATATGGTGCATCATAAACAAATAATAATTAAAAAAATCAAAAGCAAATGCAATTAAATAGAACATGAAACTGAATAGAACATCATATGTGCGCACCCAATTAGGTCCATTGTTTGGTGCACCCTAATGAGGCACAATCCAAACACAATATTCAAGTAAACACCAAATTGTTCCCAACTAGCAGTTCAATTAGCAGTCTATTCAGAAACAGAATGCTTGAATAAGCCGTCAGCCTTATACCGCCATCGTCATCGCCATCGCCACTGCCAACGCAAGCTTCTAAATATAAATGCACAAGAGAGTATGTACAAAATTGCATATAGGTAGTCGTAGTTGGTTATAAAAAAAAAATGTGTAGGTTCGCACTCATGGGAATAATATGTTTATCTATATTAACACACCACTGCTGAGATACATGCATGATGTACAATCTAATAAGTTTCCTTTTTGCGAAATTACATCAATGGCGCGGCAGTGGCGATTTCGCACCTACGTTCATAGACGACAGACTACACAGACAACCTGCAGCATAGTTAAACTACTTCAACTGCTAGCCAATTACCGACAAAGGGCTTAATTAGATCTCTGTAAGAAAAAGAGCATATGTAATAATTATAGTCATGATTATTTGTATGTATGATATTTTATAACGTACATAACTCAAGAACTAAATGTGTCACTAAGCTGTGAAATCTTAAAACTAAAAATAAATTACATTGGTATCGGATAAGGGTTGACATTTTACATTGACCTGGGAACTACATAAATTAGTAGTTGCTGCTATAGCAAAAAATGGCGCCCAAATAAAGATCAAAGGTACAAGAAAATTGTAAGTAAACTTAATAATAAAGTTTGGATTTTGCCATTAAGTGTGAAAAACAATATCATTTAAATGGCTGCCTCGGGAAGATTCGCAGCATGCGATTCTTTTGAGTTAATTTTTAACCACTTTTTCGCACATTTTGGGCGATATCTCGGCCATAACTTGAGTAATGTTGGTTTTTAATGCGTCTGGAAATCGGGGATTATTCGCGTGAACATGGTCTTTTGCACAGACCCACAGAAAAAAATATAACGGTGTCAAATCGCATGTGATCACCTCTTCGAGAAATAACACGGTCAGGAAACTTTTCTTGCAAAATTATGCGATTGTTTCGTTGTTTGTGTGGCACGTAGCGCCATTTTTGTAGTGAATTTTAACAATTTCAATGCGTTGTTGAAGCGTGTATCGTTCCATTTTTAGTAATGTCATGGTTTTTACTTGTCAAATGTCAAAAGATGACAGCTTCAAAAGTGACAGCTGCCCAAATAGCGGGCTATTCATAATGAAAGCCCTTACTGGAAAGCCCTTTAGTAGAAAGGGGAAGATAATCAACGTTCATCTTTTTTGTCTTTATCATTGCTCTATTATGATAAGGATGACCTATTAACTATTTACCTTAACTATTTACCTTCAAAGCTTTTGTTAACATAAACGATTCTTGCCAAAATTCCACACCCTCCCCCAAACACTTTTGTGCAAAATATTTGTATAAAAGCACTCACTCAATCCACATCCGTCGTCGTCGTATTATATGCTAGAACTGTCAAAAAATAAAACTAAAATGATGGCGGTTAAGGCAACGCTTATAAAGGAAATTAGCAAAAACTTTATGCAATTTAATGAATTTCAGCAGGAGTTATAATTGCTTCCTTTATATATATGTGTATAATTATATGTGTGTCCTTCACATTGTACGTCTCTTGTACGAGTGCATGTTGTGGCATCACTCAACTCGTCGTAATTACCAAACTTTTGCCTTTTCCTTTTTTGAATGTGTCAGTGCATGGTTTGGCTTGTGTGTGTGTCATTGGGTGTGCCCCTATACGCGAATTGTTAAGAAAGTTATTAGAGTACGCCAACTATCCGAACTGAACCATATATGTAACTAAACCGGCATGATGCATATATGTATGTATGTACATTCGACCATCCGCAGGACTTATTCAATAAGGCTTTCACTATATACATTTATAGGAACGACTCCGATGGCTGTCATTTACGGTTTACTGCTGTTGGAGCACTTTTATTGTTGTCATATAATTTTTGTTTACTAATGTCTGTTAGGGAAGAGGACGAAGCAGGAAGGTTTTTTTTTTTTTTTTTCTGACATGTCCATTTTCATCTCAAGTAGATTCTAATAGATTTCTGCTGAATATAGAAGCAACGTCCGGCTGCGCGGTGGATGATGCATAGGGATGGTTATGTGACGAAAAGAGTCGACGACGACGACGCTAGGCATCAATTCGGACATGCAAAGCCGTTAACCTTAAGCGTTAGCATCTCCTACCTTCATATGTTGTTTTTGGAAGAAGATAGTGAAGTCCTTCCGACGATAAGATGAAGCTTTAGGAATACACCTACCTATAACCTACAATCCCTTGAGGGTTTGTTGCCATCTTTTTATTTAAAAAAAAAAAAGAAGAAAACTATCAAGAGGACAACACTGCTGCTGTTGCTGTTGCAAGGAGCCGATGGCAATCAATTATTAATGAGAACTTTCAAACATTTTATATGCAACTTTCTTAAGACGTATTCATGCATACCTATACATTATTTCCTATACAAAGAGAAAAATAACGTTCCCATATATATACCTACATATTATATACACGCCGAAAATGGACATGAGTCCACGAAGGACATCATCTCATCTTAGGACGAATGGACATTTATTATTTATTCAACATCGACAAACTGAAAAGTGCAAATGGATATGTATATTGTATATATTTTCTTCTTATTCGTTTTTCCTTCAAAATTTCGTGTTTTCGGGCATCATCATTATTGAGCGGAAATGAGGTGGTATTGGTATAGCAATGTGATGGCTTTCAAGGAGGACGAATGCATTAAAATGTCGATTCTTAAGTGCATCATGGAAACTTTAATGCCTTGAGTTAAATTCAATTTATTTATAGAGTGAGCATACATACGTACATAGGTATGGTAGAGTGTTGTTAAGATGATGAATAAATATTTAAACAAGAAACTTACTCAAACATCAAAATAAATGTAATGGTGTTCTGGGAAACTCATATATGCCAAATGCACATATATGTCAACGTACTTTTCGACATAAAAAAAAAGAAATAAAACATATTTTATTAAGTACAGCTATTTTTTTCTTATGGGCTCTAATGCGGTTTTAATGAATGTAATATCATATGTAGGTATGTAATGTATGTAATATTCAATGTTATATAGTAAGAAAAAAATATGCACGTCTAGACAGCATGACCTTGATATTGCAGTTAAAAACTTTAATGTAGCTACATGATAACGAAAAAAATGTTAAAAAAGACAAAGGATTTTTTTCATTTTTGTTTTGTTAAAAATTTTTTTTTCAAAATCTTTTAATATAATATTGTTTAGAATATTTAGTAGCAGCCAATTGCCAAATCTAAAAAATAAATAGTCAAGCTATTAAAAAGCCAATAAAATAACTAATAAAGTGAATAACTAAATAATTAAGTAAATTTACTCAAAAAACATCAAAATGCATTGCCTATCTTTTGGAAAAAACATGAAACCCATTTTTCCTACAATTACTTTGATCATTACAGGAATACGAAGTTTAATCAAAATTGTTAAAGCCGTTTTCAAGGAAATTTGTAAAACCGAAATTATTGAATGGTAACTACGCGTATGTTAAAACGAAAGTAAATTTACCCTCTAGGGAATCAAATACAAATGCTCTGCACTAAATTTGAAACAAAATGGTTAACCCGTTTAGGCTCCAGTTCAATTTACAATGGACGCACGAACGTACGGGCGCACAGAACACAGAACGACGCGACGGACAGTATAACGAACCTCTTTTGTTGGCCTCTTCTATCATCGTAGTGTTACTTATTATTACAATTGCAACCTCGGAATCTAATTTTAGCAATACTTGCCCTATAGAGCAGCGTTACGAGTTTTTGGCTACAAATTTGTGTAACAGTGATATGATGTTTATTTTGAATTTCGAAATTTTGCAAAATATGTCTAAGTATTTATTATTTTTTGTAAGCTCTCTCCTTTATTTTTAGAACGTTCAACGTGTGCGTCAGTTCGTGCTAAATGAATTAAGCTACAATTACACGGTCAACGGAAAGGGTCAACGCGTTGACACTTTGACTTCAAATTTTGTCCCAAAATTTGTCAAAGTATGTTATTGTTAACGCAGAATACTGTCAATGCGTTGAAACTCGCGATGACATAAATTTTAGGGTATTTAGCGTTAAGTTCGTGTGACTATTGTAATCACGCAGTCAACGCAGTAAGTATACACAATGAAAGAATGCTTGCCAGCGCGTTGACCGTATCTCAAACAGCGTTAGAACCTTACATCAATCGGAGTAAATTTACTTCAATTTTAAGGAAAAAAAAAAATGCTCCACTCCGCGTTTTTTAAGATTTACTCATTTTTTCACACTGAAAAATTCAAAAATTCTTCAGCTAAATTATATGAAAGGAAATGACAGCAAGGCCGTAGCCAGGGGGGGGGGGGATCACAGGGGTTTGATCCCCCCGAAATGTTTGAGGAGTGCATTTCTAAATCACACTTTTTCGCTTCAGTAGGTATGATATTTTACTCAAATTTCTTTTTGTCACAACGTTTCGTCCATGTATATGGACTTGTTTCATTTGACCTGAAGCCCATTCAACAACAGTTTATATTTAAACAAGGTCACTAAAATTAAAAGCTGTTATTAATAATTTTCAAAATTTTCGGATTTTAGCATAAAGAGTATATCTAGGTTTCTTCATAATTTATAATGAACATAGTAAGGTACCTACCCTGACAATTTTTAAATTCAACCACAAACGACATAAACCCTTTTGCTTGATCTGCATGCGGTATATCTAAAGGGGCCCATGCATGAGGATTGAGGAAGTTATCGATGTATTTGCAGCTAAGAAGCCCATACTATTTAATTATGTACCTACCTAATAAATAATAACTGTACGATTATATTTTGTATAAATAATACCTCTTCGTAAATTTTTCTGCTTAGGTACCTATTTAACGGAACTGTATGATATATACATATGTACATATTATGTATATGTATAAACCTGCATGCCCAAATGTTAAAAAAAAAATTGTGTGGGCTTTTTTTGATTACTAATTGGTGAATTTTTCTTTCCGAAAAATTATATCCCCCCCCCCCCCGAAAAAATTGTCTGGCTACGGCCTTGAATGACATTTATAATTTTTTAGAAGATTTTAAATCCATCGAATTTGGCAATTTATACCTTAACTGATTAACATTTTCACCTGGTGTGATCGTTATCACGAAGACTCGACGAATTGTTGATATTAATTTGCAATCTCCAAATTTAAATAAAAATCAAAATTTTAAAAGTCCAGAAATTCAACAAAAATATTACAAAAAAATTGGAAAAATCAGGGCCATCTTTTAGCAATTTAAACCTTACAAGCTTGTTCTGAATATCTTACAAAAAAAAAAAATGCCTGAAAAACTTTCAAGAACGACTTACAGGGTTTTTAACTTTAACCGTAGATGTATAAAAAACTGTTTGTCTGTATAAAGCTTATTGGCTCGAAAAATTTAGCTGAAATTTTAAAAGTTCATTCCTATTAACAGTGAAATGGTATAGTAAATGGTTTGGGTAAAATCCACCCACTGTCACAACTACTTTTATGATATTTCAGTTTTTAAACTTTATTGAACGTATACTAAGAATTTTAAAACTTTACAACTAAACTCTCTTTAACAAAAAAAGAATGATAAGAATTGTTCCGCCCGCCCACTACAACGCCTACTTAGCTAATATTACAATTTATTTAAATCTCCTCTTAATTACTTAAATAATTATGTAATAATTTTCTGGAACCAAAAGCATGATACGCCTACTGCCACACCCACTTTTTATGTCTGAGTTTTTTTCTTATACTAATACCTATATAAAATTCCAATTAAAATTTTGAACGACCTCGACTCCAAAATGCGTTTGGTCAACTACGACAATAAAGAAAAAGTTACATTAGTTACAGCTGCTGTCGAATTTTTCTAAGACACCAATTTTGGTCTACTCATTCCTTATATTTATTTTCTTCGTTATTAAATGAGGAATTGCGAAAAATGTAATATAGGTATGTATATATGTACATAGTTGTGGTATTTGTCGATTTGTATGTCAAAATACTAAAATATGGAAATTCTAGACTTTAACGAGAAAAAATTGGTAAAAGTCCGAAATGCTTTATTTTAATAATTCATTCCGAAATTTGACCACTTAGTAAGAAAGCCACTAGAAGTATTATTGTGCAAGAAAACTGTTGACAAAAGTCTGCAATGAATTATGAAAACCAAGCATTTCGGACGTTTACCAATTTTTGTTGAAAAATTCGCAGTATCACCCAAAAATTCTAAAATTTCCACATTACATGCTAATTTCTCAAAAATATAAAGTTCCGAAATTTTACATACATTGTGTATCTTCCTTAAATTTGTTGCGTTATGCTTCAATTTTTATTTTTTTTTTTCATGATAAAACGTTAAGGTTAAACTACCAATCATAATTCTATCAAAACTATAAATGCTCCCTTTTAATAAAATATAAAAAGAAAACATGTTTTTAATATCTTGCAATTTATGTGAAGCAACATATTTCATCATTGAATCCTGCTTGTGGGTGTACCTATATGACATTTTTCTATGGTATTGCAATCCTTTTGAACCCTCTTTAATCTCCCATATTATATACGGTCTTGCTTCATCACCAGCTTTGATGTTAAACTGGTGTGTTTCTGAAAAGCTGTTAAAGAGAAATCTCTTTTGACCATTACCATCGTCAACACCATCACCACAACATCAGCATCAAAAACAATAACGACAACATATCCGTCGTCGTCGTCCTTGTCGTCGACTTATACTCGTATAGTGTATGAGAACGAGAATCCTTAAATTAGTCTAACAGGGGCATTAGCTTTAGAGTATGTTGTTAGTACACAAACACGTATAAGCTTCCGAAGTTTGCCTATATTTTTCTAGTTGTTTGTTTAACTATGGAAAATTCTGCACGGGGGTGTGGTGAAATTAAAAGGAAAACAAGAAGAAAAAGGGTACAGAAAAAAAACACTCATGTGGTGCAGAAACCACCGACAACTGGTCCGGTGCAGCCTCTTCAAAAAAAAAAAAAAAAAAAAAAAAACGGTAATTAGGTCCTTTGTGCGCCTTTATAATTAAAACCTTAGGTACGCCATAACCCAACGAACCGTATAAAATGAGGCTGTCAGTTGCTTTTGGAGTTCCTTCCTTCCGTTTTTGTTTCAGAAAAAGGGTTTACTATATATATACTTTTTTTTTTGTATTTTGGGAGTTTTACGTTACGGGACATTGTGTTAGACATTGTGATGTGGGAAAATTCAAAAATATCTCGTTTAGTTCGTCTTGGGTTACCTGGTTGTTGGTCATATGTGTGTGTTCAGGACGTAAAGTATATGTAGGTATATATGGGTGTTGTTCAAGTTTGAGGCCTGAAGGCTTCTTAGGCAATTAGTCGACAGACTGTAATTCGTTTGCATGAACAGTCTAAGGTAATTGCATTAATTTTTGCTCTGTTTGTCCTCCTCATTCATTAGTCGTTTTTGGGATATTTTTAAGTTTTAATTGTGTTTGTTGGTAGAAAATGGGATTTCATATGTTACTTATTCGGAAATTAGCCAAAGGGCCTACAAAAGAAGCTTGGACTTTAAATGAAATAAAATGCACAAAAATAAAATGCACGACTTGGATGTCATCAAGGACTGAATTGCTTTTGTGTTTTTGGACTGGTAATTATAAGCATGGAAGATGCAATCTAATGGTCTATTATTATATTTACAATGATAATTTTTAGAAGAAAGTTTGACAAAAAGTATTAAGAATTAATTGAATAACGGGAACAAAGAGAAAAATAACGAGACGCAGTATTAATTAGACCTGTCAGAGAAATTTGTTTGATGATTGTAAACTAAATCGCAGCGGTATAATTAACAATATAATTAAAAAAACGCAATGTTTTTAAAAAAATCAAAATCTTTACAGCCGCTTTCGAGAAAATTGCAAAAAAAAAAAAAACAAACAATTTAGACCCGTTTTAGGCGATCTTAAACAAAAATTCGATTTTCACCCCTACATAAAAATGCACTGTAGGAAATTTGAAAAAAAAACACCTTACACTTTGAGGCCTTAGCTTGGTACACATTGGACATACAAAACAGTAGCAAATCTAGAATCCCAAAATCCTAAATCTCAAAAACCCCTATTCTGAAATCCGAAATTTTACCACATTCGGTACTAATCAAGAATTTCAATACTTTTTTAGTACCTACTAATATTCAGGTTATTCATTCATATTATATAAAAAAGACCCTATTGGTCGTATCATAACTTGAGAACGACTTTACCGATTGCATTCATCTTTTTGTTAGTTTTCTTATTCGTTGTAGAAGGTTCTTACGGAAAATAAAATTAAGACAATTTCGCAGAAAATTGATTCATTTCAAAAACTTTAATGACTATCACTTAAGGACTATTTTTTTTTTAATTTTTCAAATGACAAATGAATTCTATAATATAATTTTTCCAAACACGGAATCTATCAATAAAAAAATTAATTTATTTATTTGTTAGTGCACAGTGCACAGCACACACAGACGATTCGGTCGGAAAGTTTATACAGTTTTCAGTTTGTTAAATGAGATTCTGAGAAGTGTTTAAAAATGAAGCACCTGGATTTTGTTCGCCAGTGACCAAGTCAAATTGACGCCATTGGTACCGCCACCGGAGCCACTACATTTATGAAATGGACCAGATTCCATACATTTTTTGACTCATATCCAGCAATACATACAATAATTGCTTTCAAATGACGTCCATTGGCCCAACAAATGGTATTCGAGGTAATTGTATACCTACTATCAAGGTAAGTATAATGGAATTTTTTACCATAACATGGTGTACAGTAAGTACAAACGTACAGTTAGTACGTACATTACAATCACTTTTATTACATCTATTTACTCTTGAAAAAAATGTCATTCTAAAGGGATGTTTTAAGACCCAGAATTTTTATTTTCACTTATCTATAAAATTGATAAAATTATGTGCGAACCCGGGGTGGGCCAGCTAGTACTTTTTTTTAGCTTAAGATGCGTTTTAAGTATTCAATAGGAAAAAATATTTTTTTTCCTTTTTTTTTCAAATCTAATCACAAATCTAAATGTATAATAACAAAATTTTAAAAATCGTTGGAGCGGTTTCATAAAAAAATAATTTTGTATTTAAGAACACAAATTTGTGCGCCATTTTTTAGTATTTATCAATGTGGAGTTTAAAAATTTATTAAAAAAAAAAAACATCTAAAATAATTTTAATTTTTTTTTTGAAAATCCAAAAATTGTTTTTTTGAAAATTTTAATATGAAATATTATTCAAATTTATTAGAAAGGCTTCTGTAAAAAATAATAAATATAAAATTGTAAATTGTAAATTTGATTAAAATCGGTTCAACAGGATAATGAGATATAGTCGAAAACAAAAAAAAAATGGTTCAATGAGAGATACCATTTTTAGTCGATAGATATTTTATTTTTTTTTTTTCTATAATATAGTATTTAAATTTTAATCAAAATCGTAGAAGTCGTTTTTGAGAAAAATTAGATTTTTCTTACCGGTTTTATAACATTTGAATGGGAGGTACCGTTATTTTTGGCCATAAGAATAATTTGTATTTAAAATCTGCTAGATAATGTCAAAAATCTGGTGGATGCCAAGTTAAATAAAAATCGGGCAAGTTGTTTTCGAATTATTAAGTTCTCAAAAAAAAAATTTGAAACCTTTTTTTTTAAAATGCAAAAAAAAAATTAGAAATTTTTGGTATATATTACTTTTTAAACTTTTTGAATTCTGTATTAAAAAAATTTATCAAATTCAGTTGGACCATTTTTGAATAAATAAAAAAAATGGTTCTATGGGAGGTACCATTTATAACCATTTTTAGGAATTTTTTTAATGGTAGCTTTTTAGTAAAAAAAAACCTGATTTAAAAAAAAAAATTTTGAGCACGTTTTTTGAGAAAACTAAGATTTTCATTTTTTGTTAAAAGTATCTAATTGTACGACAGGTATCGTTATTTTTGGTCCTAAAAAATAATAAAAAAAACATGCAGGGTGCTGTTCAAAAACACTAGTTACCAAGTTTAAAGCCAAATAGACAGATAGATATACAGAAGGACATAATATGTGCGACACCCACTTTTTCGACTTCACTAAAAGCGTTTGATTAAAATCCCGAGTTCGATGTTTTACGAATCCTCAACTTGCCATAATAATAACTTCCTACATATGTATATATTACAAGTAAAAATAGTATCTATAGTTACTGACGCATAACATCAAATAGGTTTGGAGCGAAAAAAAGTACGATTTATTATCCAATCATCCCCTTCTAGCATACCGCCCAGAGTTCCCCTATATAATTATAAAAGAAAAAATTGTTCATGCCAAACTAACTCCCAGATTGATTTGACTTTATAACTATCTTGTATAAAGTATAAAATGCACTTACCCAATAATTAATTTATTTTTCTGGATGAAGATTTTAAGTTTTTTTTTTTTTTTTCAAAAATGGTGCATTGCAAAATTTCTGTAATTAGCACAAAAAATGGCAAAAAAAAACTCATATGTCGGCCATTCGCCATCAAACAAATTGAAAAGTATGGGTATGGCTATAAAATATCCAACTTGGCAACTATACTTTTTTATGAATAAATTCTAAAAACATGAATTGGAATATCGGAATGATAGATGCTCTTTGCCTTGTAGGATTAGATGAGCAAATAATGATTTTATCGTATTCCTACTGCTTGCCGTCCAATGCCAATTTATTATACTTTTTGAGGAGATACAAAAAAAATGTTATTTGCAAAAATCATGCTTGTCTAACTGATTTTGATATCTATTTATTTTAATATTTAGCCTGAATTTCATAATTTACTTTAGTTAAAATGCGATAGATAGATAGAAAAGAATGCTTCCTACAGTGAGGCCATTCATTTGCATTTTTATTCACTGCCCCAGAAATATCATTCAAATGTACAATTTATTAAATTTTTAATCAAAAACTTCTTAAACCAAGTTAAATGAAAATCTAAACACATGCAAGCTAAATTAATGCTTAAATCAGTCTTATCAGCGAAAATGTCAATAAGTGCGTAGATACTAAATGATAAATGAGGCACGCAAAATATACCTACCCCACATTTATATTATCTATAATCTGCACTCAGAAGGTACTTGGTATGTTTCACCTTTACAGAGAGCAAAGGTATAATAATTAATATGGACGGGTGATTTTTTGTTCGCTCAGTTTTTAAACAACATCACTGGCTACTTTCAGAATAGTCCATTGGATGATGAAGTATATACATAAAAGTGTCTATGAATGGCAACGACCACTTATCCACACAGAGAAACACTTTACAGGGTGTTTTTTTATTATAAGATGCGAAAAAATGCTAGGGCATAGGTAGGGGAAAGGTTGGAACAGTGAGCAAGTCCGAACAGTGGACATTCCATTTGTTTGCCTCCCAGAAAGACTCACAGACATGCTGACGAAGCCAATAACGTTTGTAGTCCATTCCGCAACTTTAAATTCTGTTCAAAACAAAAGCAAGTTGCGGATGTGTTCTCAGTGAGTAAGAGACCTAAAAAAAAGGACAAGTGGTTTTTAAAATTTGTTAAGAAACATCAAACAAACAGGTCAGTGATCCTTTTTTTTTTCTTATTTGCTTAGTATTATCTGTTCTTTGATTAAATACAAAAACAAATCTAAGGTAGCTTTGTCAATTTTTTATTCAAACATTTTTTTCAAAGAAAAAGTAAAAAACATCGTATTAGAAAATTCATAAAATTAAAAATTTTGAGTTTGAAAATTAATTTTTTTCAAAAATTGATTTCAAAATAGAGTTAAAAGTTAGATTTTCCTCCCGATTTTTTTTTCTCGCCCTTACCCAACCTACACAGTACACACATTTGCCTTTTTTCGCTCGTTATGCAAAACACCCTGTACTGTATATTTATACTCTTTATGGTGGGAAAGATAGAAGATAGATTCTAAAGTTAGAATAGAATAATGATGTGTAATAATCGTGTTCACAAGCACACATACAATATACCTACATATAGTATTACATATTCACGACAGTGACACGGTGGCCAGTGGCAGTCGGTGAGTGAATGATTAGAAAAGTGCAAATGAGAAGAACATGAAAAGGCTATCATCTATAGTGCAGATGAATAACAAAGTGATAATGAGGGTTTTTTTTTTTTTGTGACGACGCACTCAAAGGGGTTTACCTACCCTTAAAATGATTAACACAATGCAAAATTAAGAAGGACTTAAAAAAGGACATAAAAATGTACAATGTACATACATTACTTTTTTAAGTTCTGAAATATGTCTATGAATATTAAAATGAGATAAAAATTAGATTTTTCATTTAAAATAATAACAGCACTCTAGTTTTATGAATATGTACATATACTTATTAACATCTTTAAGTAACTCATAATCGAATTAATGGGTTTTTAATATTTAATACGCTTATGTAGAATTTCATCGTTTAGACTTCTGACACAAATAAAACTTTCAATTCAATTCAATTCAATTCAATTCAATTCAATTCAATTCAATTCAATTCAATTCAATTCAATTCAATTCAATTCAATTCAATTCAATTCAATTCAATTCAATTCAATTCAATTCAATTCAATTCAATTCAATTCAATTCAATTCAATTCAATTCAATTCAATTCAATTCAATTCAATTCAATTCAATTCAATTCAATTCAATTCAATTCAATTCAATTCAATTCAATTCAATTCAATTCAATTCAATTCAATTCAATTCAATTCAATTCAATTCAATTCAATTCAATTCAATTCAATTCAATTCAATTCAATTCAATTCAATTCAATTCAATTCAATTCAATTCAATTCAATTCAATTCAATTCAATTCAATTCAATTCAATTCAATTCAATTCAATTCAATTCAATTCAATTCAATTCAATTCAATTCAATTCAATTCAATTCAATTCAATTCAATTCAATTCAATTCAATTCAATTCAATTCAATTCAATTCAATTCAATTCAATTCAATTCAATTCAATTCAATTCAATTCAATTCAATTCAATTCAATTCAATTCAATTCAATTCAATTCAATTCAATTCAATTCAATTCAATTCAATTCAATTCAATTCAATTCAATTCAATTCAATTCAATTCAATTCAATTCAATTCAATTCAATTCAATTCAATTCAATTCAATTCAATTCAATTCAATTCAATTCAATTCAATTCAATTCAATTCAATTCAATTCAATTCAATTCAATTCAATTCAATTCAATTCAATTCAATTCAATTCAATTCAATTCAATTCAATTCAATTCAATTCAATTCAATTCAATTCAATTCAATTCAATTCAATTCAATTCAATTCAATTCAATTCAATTCAATTCAATTCAATTCAATTCAATTCAATTCAATTCAATTCAATTCAATTCAATTCAATTCAATTCAATTCAATTCAATTCAATTCAATTCAATTCAATTCAATTCAATTCAATTCAATTCAATTCAATTCAATTCAATTCAATTCAATTCAATTCAATTCAATTCAATTCAATTCAATTCAATTCAATTCAATTCAATTCAATTCAATTCAATTCAATTCAATTCAATTCAATTCAATTCAATTCAATTCAATTCAATTCAATTCAATTCAATTCAATTCAATTCAATTCAATTCAATTCAATTCAATTCAATTCAATTCAATTCAATTCAATTCAATTCAATTCAATTCAATTCAATTCAATTCAATTCAATTCAATTCAATTCAATTCAATTCAATTCAATTCAATTCAATTCAATTCAATTCAATTCAATTCAATTCAATTCAATTCAATTCAATTCAATTCAATTCAATTCAATTCAATTCAATTCAATTCAATTCAATTCAATTCAATTCAATTCAATTCAATTCAATTCAATTCAATTCAATTCAATTCAATTCAATTCAATTCAATTCAATTCAATTCAATTCAATTCAATTCAATTCAATTCAATTCAATTCAATTCAATTCAATTCAATTCAATTCAATTCAATTCAATTCAATTCAATTCAATTCAATTCAATTCAATTCAATTCAATTCAATTCAATTCAATTCAATTCAATTCAATTCAATTCAATTCAATTCAATTCAATTCAATTCAATTCAATTCAATTCAATTCAATTCAATTCAATTCAATTCAATTCAATTCAATTCAATTCAATTCAATTCAATTCAATTCAATTCAATTCAATTCAATTCAATTCAATTCAATTCAATTCAATTCAATTCAATTCAATTCAATTCAATTCAATTCAATTCAATTCAATTCAATTCAATTCAATTCAATTCAATTCAATTCAATTCAATTCAATTCAATTCAATTCAATTCAATTCAATTCAATTCAATTCAATTCAATTCAATTCAATTCAATTCAATTCAATTCAATTCAATTCCAATTCAAGTAATACCTAAAAAGTTTTTTTTTTTCAATAATGAATAAAATCAAATTTGAATAAATGAGCAAAATAAATTATCCGATACTGAGTCTTCTTACCACATTATAAGCTTGTTAATTCGTTTGTTTGCCTACCTACCTCTTGCTCAATATGCTAAGCACCAAATTTTATTATATTATGGTTTAACTTAAAAATGTTTACTTTTTATTTAACACTCATTATAAAACCACTTACCAACAATTGGTACTTACTTACCTACATATATATACATATGTATGTACATATGTACTTTAAGTTAAGAAAACACTAGGTGGCTTATAACAATCATACACATTTCAATTGTTAAGTTAAGTACATATGTGTGCAAAAAAACATGCCACAAACGTCAATGCAAATTGTCAACATATAAATATAAGACGCAATTCTTGTCCACACAATTACACGCCCATCATCACTTCTCAACTTTGTGTAAAAAGAAAATAAATCATAAAAGTAATATTTGAAAAGATATTTGTTTTGTCAGGTCACATCATCACATGACATCTCATTGGACGTATTAACTTAAAGTCAAATATGACGTCAGAGTTTAGGCCAGTTTTTTTTTAACTCTACTTCTCTATACATGACATATACGTATATGTATAAGGACAATGACAATGACAAAAAGGGTAAACAGTTTTGTTAGTTTGGTTTTATAAATGCGCGATGAATTTGTGGGGGTCACACCAAAGAGTTTTGTATTACTAAGTGAGCCAGTTGAAAACAACATGCCAATGGAAACATCATTAAGCAGTAGCAGAAGCACGATAAGCGTCTGAGAATCTGGACTTAACAATTCGAACATTTGAATTTCAAATAAAGATTTTTTTGTCACCATTTTGAAGAGTTGGAGTAAATATTGGTGACTCTAAACAAGTTTGGATTGCTTTTGAATTGTTTAAGTGATTGTTGGCGGTAGGAACGCTATTCCAATCATTTCGATATACAATTTTAGCTTAAACTTTTTTATCTCGATACTGTGGTGATGTAAGTTAAATTGGCGTGACCAGACCATACCTTGATACCTACGACAACTCATTATATGGTAATTCGCAAAAGATGTGACAAAGCCTAGTGCATTTAGGTTATGTCCAGAGACGAAAACATTTGTCTATTTCCCCCCACTTAGGCGGGTGGGGCAATTTTCTTAAAAAAAAAAAACACATAAAAAAAACCAATATTGAAAAGCAATGGCAACACTAACAAAATGTTTTTTCCTCAGCCAGAAATCTATATTCTTTTATTTTCTTTTTAAATTAAATTGATTCAATCAATGACTTAGACTTGGAATTTTAAAAGTCAATAAAAAAATGATTCCTACTTTTTCTATTTTTTTTTTATTTTTAAGAAGTAATTTTGTTTTAAAACTTAGGGCCTGTTTCACAATTTCTAAGTAATGTTCTGATTAGTTATCCGACACATAAATAGTGGCACAGGGTCATAAGGCTACAAGAGAAAAATTCACAATTGTCATTTGACCCACATGAATGGGTTTACATCCACAAATAATTTTTTTTTTAACTTATTACCCTGTGACAATATTTATGTGTCGGATAATTAATCAGAGCTTTACTCAGATATTGTAAAACATGTCCTTAATGTTCTTATCTATTTTTAGTCAAACACAAAAACTACTTTTGTGTGGAATTCTGGCTTTTTAGGTTGGGTTATAAGTCCACAATTAATTTGTTGACTTGTAACCCATCCACAAGAAAGTCCATTGCGGACTTATCATCCTGCGCCCTACTTTATTACTAACTTAGTGAAAAAAGAATCATAGGAGAAACTTAAACAACAGATTAAAGTAAAATTAAGGAATTGCTATTTTTATTTCTTTCAAAAACTTTAAGAAATGAAGTGGGTCATAAGTCCACAAATGTTTTCTCAATTTTTGTAAGAGGTATACTATTTATTAAGAAAACAGTTGACATTGGCGTCCTCCTGACGATTGAATGTACCCTAATCGTAGCAACGGAGTTGCGTTAGTGGAACAGTGGCCCAGAAAGGAAGTTAAAATTCTTTGCACCTGCGAAGTGGTCCATCTCCATCCGTTTACTAGTTATCAAGAAAACGCGTTTGGCACATCGACCTTGAGGAGTTAACTGGGATTTAAACCAAAAAAATATATTGTATCCTGTTGAACTCTTAGAATAAAACGCAACTTCAGCCTTAAAAAAAATCACAATAATTTTTTTATTTTTAAAATCACTTAAAATGGGTCATAAATCCACATTGGATGGGCAAGAATTTCGAATTTCCTGTGGACTTTTATTCCACCTAAAAGTGGGTAAAAAAATTTAATATGGAATTTTGATCTGTGGACTTATGACCCTGGGCCATTAAGTTGATTTAGTTATTATCAATAAATAAAAAAATATAAATTTGGTGGCACGGCAGGGAGAACCTGGATCCTAGAGACATACAACTCTCAACCATATTCCTGTGTACCTACTTGTTGTTAGACAGGTATGGAGATGACCTACAATTTTCTTAAATACTCTAAGAGGGTTTGTAACTTCCTCGCAAAAGGCAGTATCTAACCCAGAAATAATTTTGTTTGTAGGTGAAGAGGCTGTAAATCGAACCAAGACCTCCAGCATGACCAGTCCAACGCAGTAACCGAAACGCCAAGGGCTACAATCCAAGTTATCCATAGGGTAATCATATCCTCCTGATGGAGATGTCACTTTTACCTTTTTTTCAAAGTTTCTTCTAAAAAAACAAATCAATTTAAATATGTACTTCCTAATGTACTACCTATATTATTAACTTACCAAACAGTATAGCTACATATATATTTATAAACATACCATGTTTAAGTGCTTATAAGTAAGTATAAGCATACCCACATCTATCTCAAAACACAAAAAAAAAAGTAAAGCAAACAAAATTGAAAAAAAAGAACAAGTGATGCTTTTATGTCCAATATGCCATTAGCCTAATCACTCGTCGAAATATTAAGAGCACATCCATCCATCTATTCTCCAAAGAACTTCTTTTTTTTTCTCTAACCCCGTGCCATTTTCCCAACCACCTTCCGCTTCCACCTACCAATAACGGGGCATACAATCTCTTTGGAGCCTTTTTTTTATTTTTGCTTTTCCTTCATTCCTCGACCCCCATGCCCGATCATCTAAATGCATTAAAAGATTCATGATACCGGCAAAACGCTTTTATCATATCAAATTGGCTTTGTTTGTTACCAGGGGAGGTGGAGAGGGTAGGGCTTGGTGGGGTTGAATTGAGTGAATATACATATATAAGTTGTGCGGGGGACGACCGACGACGACGTGTGTGTTGTGCAAAAGACGACGATGACGACAACGATGGAATAAAAGGTTTTTTTGAAAGCAGGAGCAGCAGGGTTGAATGAGCAGAGTGAGTGACTAAGTGAATTCGCAAATAATAATAACAACTAACAACAAAATATAATTGCACAAATACTATGACAACAAACAACGAACTTAACTTTGTGGTTGTGTTTTGAAATAGAGAAAATACACTCTCTTTCTCTCTCTTTTTTTTTTTTGTGACAGCACCAGTCACTTTTCTCTTAGAAATCTTTGAACAGGATATGAACAAGAGTAATAACACAGGAAAGGAAAGGGTATCCTTTAAGGAAGAAACAAATACAATTATTTAATACACTTTCTATTCTCTTGATTCATAAAACTAATGCAATGACATTATAAAAATGTTTGAGACTACTAGCTAGATGCAGACTCTTAATAATTTGAAATATTTTTTGATCACACTTTCACTGAATTCAATTTAGAAAAAAGAATGTATGTACCATTGTACCTATTCCATTTTATGAACTTCAACATTTTAACTCAGTGTCAGTTATCCAATTCCATTAAAACAATGTAAATCAGCTCAAAAATTAATATAAAATATAATAAAATATAAAAAAAAATAAAATAATCAAATTACTCAAATAAATGTGGGCAGTTCTCAAATTATTGTTTTTTTTTTAATTTGTACTCTTCTTTACATTTCGCTCAATACGAAAACAATAAAAATAAAATGCACGCTTGAGACACACGAGCTTGCTATTTTGTGCGATCAAAGGCCAAATACCTAAAGATAAAATTTGCAAATCATGCGACATGCGAAGCAGAAGCAAACCGCAAGTTGAAATGTCGAAAGCATATATAGGGTTTTTCAACAGGGACGCTACAAAAGTAGAGCAACAGGGACAGCAAACGACGCCATATTTCTTGCCGCTCTTTTGACATTTTTCTTCAGTAAGGTTTGCCATTTTATGATGGAAAGATATACGAGCCAATAACGAGTCGAAATTATTAAAATTTACTACCGAAATTCGGAGTCAGTGGCCTCAACGTTAAGAGCGGATTTTCATCGAAAAATCATCTTCAGCGACCAGGCTCATTTCTGGCTGAATGGCTTCGTCAATAAACAAAATATGCGGTATTGGTCAGGCAGCAATCCACACGTACTCCATGAGTCATCATTGCATCCCGAAAAAATTACGGTTTGGTGTGGTTTATGGGCCGGCGGCGTCATTGGGCCGTACTTCTTCCGTGATGATCAAGACCGGCACGTTACTGTGAATGGGGATCGCTACCGTTCAATGATAACCGAATATTTTTGGCCCTAATTGGATGATATTGACTTGGAGGACATGTGGTTCCCACAGGACGGCGCCACAAGCCACACAGCGAATGTCACAATCAATTTATTGGAAACCAAGTTTGGAGAACGTGTTATCTCACGAAATGGTCCAGTTGCTTGGCCGCCTCGGTCGTGCGATTTGACGCCGTTAGACTATTTCCTGTGGGGCTACGTCAAGTCTATGGTCTATGCCAACAAGCCAGCGACGACTGATGAACTTCGTACGAATATCGAACGTGAAATTGCAGCAGTATCGGCCGATTTATGCTTGAAAATCGTCGAATATTGGGATTAGCGTCTGGACTTCTGCAAGCGTGCCCGTGGTGGCCATGCAAAAGAAATCGAGTTCCATACATAATGGCATCAAACGTACTTTCACAGGAATAAAGAATTTCATTGATATCCAAAACCGTTTTTGTTTTATTTAAAAAAAAAAACTTTTGTAGCGCTCTTATTGAAAAACCCGATATTTGTATTGCATGTGTATAAGGCATGTTTTAAATCTGTTTCAGAATGTTAAAAAAAATAGGAAGTGTCAAGGCAGACAAACAAGCAGATAGACGAAAAGAATTGCGAGATCCATTTTTTCGACTTTGCTATCATCGTAATGTCAAGATTGATAAAAATCTGGAGTTTTTTTTTTTTTTTTTTTTTTTTTTTTTTGGCTCTGAGGAAAGATTTGAGCAGAGGCTGAGCGATCAGAGCAAAGCTCTCAGGAGATTATGATCAGAGCCCTCAGATTTAATTATGAAACACACTTGAGGACTAAACTGTCATTTTATACTAACATAACAAATTTTTGTTTACCTGAAGTGGATGGATGACCGACCGGTTTGAGAATCCATTTTGATTTTTTTTTTTTTTTTGTTAATGTTATGTCTGTCAAATTACATAAAAAATAAAAGTGAAGTTGGCTTCGCTCAGCGTTTTACTCCATTTAATCGGTCATTTTATTCTGAGGATACAGAGCATGCTTCGAGCTAGCTCCGATGGGAAAAAGAAATACAACTTATGTGCTCTGGTTTGTCTGAGAAAAAAAAGAAATATAGAATTTATTTTTGACAGGTCAGTGATCTGCTCTGAGGTAAAAAAGAAAAACACCATATGTATTTATATACATTATATACATATACATATGTACATAATATATTTACCTACATAATATATATTGCAAGTAGAAACAGTGTTTTGATGATAAATTTATGAATTTTTGTGTTTTAATCATTTTTGTCTTTCTTTTCATTTATTTGTAGGACCACCAAAAAATTGATCTTAATATTTCACTTCGCATTCTGCACTTTGCATTCCTTACTTCGTACTTTAAACTTTGCCCTTCACACTTTGCTCTTCGCCCTCCGCACTTCTCCTTCCGCATTTCGCCTTTCGCACTTCGTCTTCCGCACTTCGTCTTCCGCATTTCGTCTTCCGCACTTCGAACTAAACACTTTTCACTCCACAATTCATACTTCGCACTTTTCAATTTAAACTTAACACATCATACATTCCACTCCGCACTTTGTACTCCACAAAATGCACTTCAAACTCAGCTTTTCGCAATCCATGCTTCGCACTCCGCTCTTTGCACTTCGCTCACAAAATTTCGCACTCCCCACTTTTCACTCTAGACAATTCACTTCACGTACATATTTCATATTTCAGACTTCGCAATTTGTACCCCACACTTCGCAATCCAACATATTCGCACTTTTCACTTCGCAGTATGTTGATGAAAAAAATGTAAACGTTTTAATTCTAATATTTTATAGTCACTACCTTTTCTCTATTTCAATTTCAACGACTTCATTAGTAATTCAAAAATTTACACAAAATTCTAAAAACACCAAGCTCCCCATCTCCACGTCCACGTCCACTTGACAACTCAAAACACATCCCCCCGAAGAAAAAAAAAAAACAGGGGAGATATGTACCTTTACATATAAACATAAACGAAGATATTTTCATATTCCTACTCGAATTAATTGGCATTCATTACCACAAAGGAGTATGCACTGTACAAAAGGAGTAAACAGAGAGACATACTGACTGAAGGCTGACGCGACGCGTTCTCGATGAAATGAAAAGAGGAAATACGGAAAATTAAATCAAACAGAACCATTTGTATTTATTACGGAATTTTAATAGCAGGTCCAGGTAGGAAGGATGTGCCATGGTAGATGGTAGTGCCGTTCCCATAGTGAAAGGAGTTTGTAAGACCATAAGGGCTAGGAGGACGGAAGACAATTCTTATCAATGATTACTTATGTTTTAGGCTTTACAACAAGTAGCGAGCAAGTCATATATTTTAGCATGCAACACCATCATCAAAAGTTCATTATTTTGGGTCCTTAATTTTTTGGAAAACTTTAACCCCCCCCCCCCCCCCCCCCCCTCTCCAACTTATTGTTGTAGTATCACATACACAAATAACTCAGCAATCTCCTTTGTATGGCATGGCGGTTTCCACATTCGCCGCGGATGACTACAAGATTCCTACAGATCGCTGCTGTTATGTTCTTCCCAGACTAAAGTCCCAGCAGCCACCACACCGCCACAGATTCTATACAGCAAATATGTTCGACAAGCAGGCACCCAAGGAGCGGAGCGCACACAGCATATCGCCTTATATCTTCCGTTAATTGGACCCAATTAAGATAGCAAAGAATGCTTTTATATCACGCTGCTTTCTTTCGATTTTTATTTTTTGTGTTCTTATATATTTTCACTACCCTCTATACCCTGCCATACCGCTACCATCCATAAACCTACCATCAGCATGTCATCCTCTTGCTTGCTTTCCCTTCATCAACCATTGCCATCCTGTGTTTTATTCATTATTTTATTTTATTTTTGTTGTTTCCTTTTGCTTGCCATTTTAATAACGTCAAAAATGCAGCAGGCACCTTTTTACTCATTCTACTCTACCTTACCTTACCCTACCACACCACACCAATCTCCTCACTCCACCTATCACACTTATGGACGGTATGGTATGGTTGGTATGGCTGCTGCTGGCTGAGTACAAAATAATTCGAGAAAAAGTAGATACGAAAAGCTTGTGGAGGCGAAGAGGTACTAAAGTCACTTACACACGAGCGAAACGAGAAAACCAAAACAAAAACATAGAACATAACAATGGAAAATTAGCGCGCGCGAATACCAGAATACGGTTTGTCGGATTTTCGGACGGGACGAATCGGCAAGAAGTTGAGTTTTGACGTTTTAAGAGCAAGAGAAGTGGACTCTTAATTTTGTTTACCAGAAAGACAGAGAGAAGGAGAGAGAGAGAGTGTTGTGTGTGTTATTATTGATCTACCTTATTCGCTTTGTCGGCTAAAATTTCTATAACTATCTCACTCAGAATCAATTAAACTAATTAATATTTTCACACACAAACTTCTCGGCAATGTTTGCTTCCACTCTGATAGAAGAGAAAGAATGTATATATGAAATGTACTCTTGTCTCATTGCAGTGCAGGTAGCAAAGCAATGTCAAAGAATGTGACAATATGGGTGGTGGTTGTTCTCGCTTATTATGAATGTCGAAGTGGGATCCATGTTGGAGCGGCTTCGGCGTACATAAAACTAAAATGAAAATAAAAATTAAAGAAAAAAAAAAAAAATAATGACGGGTCCTCTTACGGCATCGGGTCCACAAACCCGAGACTAGTCTAGTATTGTCTGATGATTCACTTGGACGAAAGTGCTAAAATATTCTTGCAAAAGACGTGTTATTGTTTTAAATATTGCCAAACCCCAACAAAAAATATATATATTAAAAAAAAAAGAAAATAAACATTTACAAACTTTCAAGACAAACTGTCACCACATCAGTTAAGTTATTGTTGTTATTATACATAATAAGGTTCGGTTTGCATTGTGCGTGCCGGTTGAATGAGTCTGTTAGTTGTCAATTTTGACAACCTACTTACCGTAACTTCCCTTGTGTTGCCCTGTCCTGTCCTATCAAAAAGGGCCAACATTAATTATTGAATTCAATTCCATTTGCGAAAAAAGACAAACCCTATTCCCTAGTGTGAGTGCGCTGTCTAGGGTGAGAATTTTTTTTTTTACAACTTTTAAATGTGCTGTCACTTTAAATAAAGACAGTGACTTTAAGGAAGACTTCGCCGTGTGTCAAAAAGTAAAACATAATCGTCATAGATGTGTAAAATTAAAAGAAACAAAACAAAGTACCAACATTATAATGTAATATTCTTTTCTGTTTTGTTATGAGTTGATTTATTGAAGTGCGTGTGTTGTATTCATCTTGAAAATATTGTGAAAAAAAGAGAACGGCAGTGTGTAATCGAAAGAAAAGGAGGTTTACCGGTTAAGTAGTGTGTGATAAGTGTTTGTTTTTATTAATATTCTTTCCTTAGTGAGTCTGTCTAATCAAGTCTGCCTCTGCTGCAGAGACAATAATGCAAGTAGGTAGTTTATTAATGTTACCTATCTACCTTTAGGAAATAAATTAATGAAAGGTAAGTGTTGAAATGCTTTTATAAGTTATCTAATTTTGTTTTTTCTTGAAATAGAAATGTATTTATTTTTTTATTTTTGTCTGTAAAAAGAAGAACTGTCAAAAAGTTGAAAAATCGAAACTTGTGAGTTTAATGGAGGACAGAAGGAATAAAGAAATTATACTGGAAAAATGGAAGAAAGAAAGACAGAAAAATATTATTAAGAGCGCATTTTGAAGAGAATCATTCAACAGCTTTGTTATATATTGTTATTGAGTCGAGTTTGTTCAGTTCAAAATGAACTACATAGGTATTATATGCACAGTGGTGGTTGGAAATATTGGTCCCTAAGTGGAGTTCTATATTAAAGTAGGAAAAATAAAGTGGTTGATAAATAATTTATTAAAATTTGTAGATATGTATGCTTCCTAGAGGAAATTGTTTTACGTCTTATTATTTTTAGTGTAGGTATAAACACGGGAAAAATACATTACAGGGTTTTTGAAATTAAATACCTAGATACCTACCTAGTGCCAATACCTACTGATTTCTGTCTTAACAGCTGATTCATATTTTAAAATAGTCGAAGAACATTCACACAAAAGAAAGAAGAATTTGTTCAAAGCTGATATTTTAAGATTTGATTAAAGTAATTAAAGGGTCGAAAATATCACCAAAAATATAAAATTTGAATCAATTTGGGGCAAGCTGACATTTGGTAGAAATATGCTTCATTTGTTTAAATATATGAAAACTGTGTAGCATTACAGGTCAGTCACTGAAGACAGAATCTAGCCGTTAGTCTCAATACACATTTTGGTAAGAAACTGAAAGCATATGAGTAGGACACACTTTAAGCATCTTAAGTGACTAATAAAGTTAATAAAAAAAAAATAAAAAAATATTTAAATACCAAATGAAAAGATTTCTATTAACAGAACCTTTGGAACTGGAAGTAATAAAATTAATTCTAATTAGGTATAATTAACTGGTGTAGGTTTAGAAAAGTATTATTAAAATCTATTGGTATTTTTGTAAACCTGTGCCTAATTTATTTTAGCATTATTGTTACGTTAATGAGAAAAATATTAAAATAAAAAAATATGTTTACATGTCTTTTTTTGTAAAAAAGTGATCAAAAGTAAAAAAGTTGATTGGGCAAAAAAAATGAAACTGACTAACTGACTCACTGAGATATTTTAGTGGTCACAATGGTCCAGCTACACTTAAGTGAGTTTTCTTTATACAATCCTCCATTAATGATGTCTACATTAAAGTTAAACAGACCCTTACTATGGGACGAGTTTTTTTTTTTTTTTAGAACAAAATCGTACCCAAACATCATTTTCCAAAGTATTAACATTAAACTTGGATACACCCTATAAATAAAAAAGTATACGTATTAAAAATCTGGAAATATGATGTCACAAATGATTTTATTGTAGGTACCTACTTTTAAGTTGGATTTGATAGTACCTACTTTTAAATGCTTGATCAAAGATTTAGTAGGTATACCAAAACTAAACATTTTTGAAAATAAGTTTATTTTAGAATTCCGAAATACCAATAACTTGTTATTTATATTATTATCCTACAGTACAATCTGCTTTAAATAAATTCACAAATTTAAACTTAATTTCCATACAAAAATGTTGAACCAAAAAAAATGTTCCACATACGCCACGTTGTACCGATTGTTTGACAAAATCTGTTTTAATTATTTTGAGAAAACTAAAAGTGCTGCAAGCTTTGAAATTTCACATCTTGTTATCGGCTTGTATCTCATTAAGAAAAAAATAGTATTTGAAAAAAATGGACACCCCTCATGCTTAGTTTATGTTAAGTTTAGCATGACCATCGTTTTTTGGAAAATTAATATTGCGACAATTTTTTTTATTTTGATGGCAATTATTATATCTATAGAAGTCATGCTTATATCTTACATTCATTACAGTTACATACATAGTTTCTTAGCAAAATTTGAAACTCAGTTCTTTTTACTAAAAATCAAATATGTAGTTGTAATTTTATTTTATAAATCAGATCAGATCATGAAAAAAAGATCACAGAGACATTATTATATAACCATCTACTTTTTCCATTTGATTTTTTATTTGTACTTGTGGTCTATTTTTTTTTTCAACATTTTTAAATTGAAATAGCTACCTACCCGTCAAACTAAAACTTATTTTTTGCCAAAAAATAATAAGGGGTTTTGTTTAAAATGGATTTCTAGGGATAAATTTAAAATAAAAAAATTTAAAGGAGAACACAAATTATATATTCGGATTTTTTTTTTGTAAATTGACGCTATTTGCAATAAAAATTTAATTTTATACTGTCTTGTTTTTCGTAAGCAAATTGATTGATTTGGCAAGAAAATTGAGTTTTGCAACTAAAGAAATGTAATATTTTATCATTTTTTAAATAAAATAAAAAGCCATAGTGTGCATCAACATTATCCTTATACTAACATATAGTAGGTTTAAAATTTATAACAAATATCTCTTGATTAAAACCATGACGTATTTTGTAACTTTTTTCTAAAATCCACCTAATACCACGCCCACTTTTCTTATGTAAGAAATTCCTTCTTAATTATTCCTTTTTCGTGAACTTTTATTTCAAAATAGTTGAATCCTAATTGTGTGGTCTTCAGGTCTTTATTTTTTAATTATATTTAATTAAAGAAAGAAAGACCTGAAGCCCACAAAATTACGATTCAACTAAATTCCTTCTTATTCTACATCCCTAGAAAGTTTAAATTTTGTAATTAAAATTTTTTGAATCAAAACATTGACATTACTATTTTTTTATAAAGTCCATCTATGGCCAAACCCAATTTTTTTTATATTTGTGTTTGAGTCTTTTTATATTATTTACTTAATAAGTAAATTACAAATTTACATATTAAGTACCTATTCTTTGATTGTTGAATTGAAATTTTGTTATGACTCAGCCTGTCTTCCATGCGAGTAATTAGTAAAACTGCCATTTTGGGTTGATTTTTTGCAAAAATAAAATAATTTATGAAGGTTTTTTTTAATAATACAAATTCTATATACTAATGAAATACATCAGCCAAATAGAAGTAAAAAAACCTTCATATATAAAATATGCCAGACCACGGGCAAAACACAAAAACAAAAACTTCCAATTTAATGATTAGGAATTCTAGTCTTGTTGGATATAGTTCACACTAGTTATTCGTCATGAAATCTATGTGAGATGAACTGAACTTAACAAAAATTGCGTATTGATAAGTTCCTCACTAGTCAACTGATGATGAGTTCAAGTAAGATCGCCGGGACAAAACGCCAAAATTTTTGTGGACTTAAGGCCATTAAAAGCTATTCTGAATCAATAAAATAATTTATTTAATTTTAAATTATTTAAAAAAATCTTTATCTTCTAAAAAAGTTCAAAACAACTTCGGGCTGAAGTTAGCAATGCAGCATATTTTTTTTTTTTTTTTTGAAATGAAATGAAGATTTTTGAAAAATCAAAACTTCGGCCAAGGCTTTTCTTGAACTAAAAAATAATGCAAATTTAAAGCCTTATTAAACAAAATTTATATAGCTTTCCTGTTTTTGTAAAAAAGCATTTATGACTAAGTAGTATACATGGGATTACAGCCATTCGATGCCATACCTGCCTGTATGCTTAACAGGCGATTGACTAGGGGCAGCACTTGCTTAGGGCAGCATATTTGGAGAATAAAGATAAATTGCGACTGTACTTAATATAGACAGATACCCTTCTAAGGAATCTTTTTTTGAAACTTTATACACAAGGAATCGCTGTAAATGAATTGAACATTCAAGTGGATTTCATTGTGTCCGATTCGATGAGCCTATACGTATCCACAGTTATCAATCTTAACAATCTCTTGAAAAAATCGATCCAAAATTTTAATTTAAAGATTATTTCTTTTTGCACGTTATTGATGCTACGCTTTCTTCTCTCGATGATCGCTTTGCGCAGTATCACTTTCTCAGCCAAAAATTTCGGATTTCTTTGCGATATTTCAAAGACGATGGAGTTAAAAGGCTGCGTTCATCTTCTAGCAATATTAGCAACAGCAACAATTGATAATGAAATTTAAAAGGATATATTATACCTAAAGATCTCTTGAATAAAATTAATATATTTAACCAAACTTCTGCTGTTGTTAATTTCAAACATGTCGCAATTTTAGACTATTTACTAAATTATACCAAAAATAACTTACGGCATTTAAGATACTATTAACGTTTCCTGGTAAGTGTTGGATCAGGTGAATTTATATAGATAGTTGAAGCTTAAGTTTATAGAAACCTACCTTAGTTAAAAAAAAACCCAAGATCGATTAACTGGTCTTGCAACTATTTCAATTGAAAATGACATGCTTAATCGCATTTAATAAGAAGAAAACGCTAAAAGACTTGAAAAAATTAAATCGGAAAGATTTTCAAAATTTTGCAAACTTGTATTTTGTCGGAAGCCTTTGATTCTTATTAAATAAAATTCTATGTAAATGTTAATGTTGTCGATATCTTTTTTTTTTTTTTTCTTTATTTTTATTTTATGCAGCAAAATAACAATTTTCCTAGGGTGGAAAAAATTCCAGGTTCGGTACCGCAACCACTATTTGATTAACTGCAAAATCCGAATTTAAATACAAAAAACAATGTACCTACATAAAATTCTGTAGTGGTTCCATAAGTCTGATATGAAAATTTTTATGCCAACTTCAAATACATACATACGTCTTTTTATATATTTTTATCTCCAATCAACAAGAATCCAAACAAATCGAATTATATGTATTTGAGGGCATACTTTTTTGTTTGTTTTAGATATTAAAGAACAATAAAATCCTAAATATATTTATTACATATTCTCTTACAAATGTTTGTGATTTTAAATCCTTGTTTATCTACACTATCTATATTTGACATATACAATTTCGATCGAAATTAACACAACAAACCGACCACGCGCCGACCAGAAGAACTAAATATTTTTGAACTTTCTCATCATAATGCGTTATGATAACTTTAATTAAATATTAAATTTGTTCTTTTTTATACCTACCTCATACAAATACTCTTGTTCTATATAAACTAGAACCAAGTATTAAAATTAACATTAAATTCAAGAAATATGTATCTCCGACAAAAACTCATTTATATGTAGGTACATTGACGTTGTTGTCTTGTTGATGCTTATAATATTATCAACATTATTAAACTATCAAAGCTAGTAGTGCACACAGAACAAAGAGACATAAGTAATTTAAAAAAATCTCTAGTCTTTATTGCAATTTCCGTTTTCATATATTGTTATTGTTTTAATCAATTACCAGGCCACAGATTAATATTCATATATATAACAAATCTTCTTTAAAATTTATCTTTTTCTTCTCTTTCATATTATGTACATTGTATACATACATACATTGGAATGTAGGCACATAAGTATTTGTTATACATTATGTTTATTCTCCAGTCATCACCCTCAATCGTCATCAATTTTAGCATCAACACACTAAGTTGTTTTCATTGAGAGAAAAGATGCTGATTTTATTTTTTTTTTATTTTAATGGCATTACTTTTAAGAAATTCTCTTTGCATAAATAATAATAAAATATACTAAATAGCAACAATAACAAAATAACAACAACAAGGTCAGCATTATAGAGAAGTAATGAAATATACTTAGGTATAGTAGATACGTCAAAACTCATAATATACCTATTTGAACTTACGTACCTACAAGTACATTCAAAACAACCTTACGGATACATTTGTAAAACAAAACAAAAATTAAAAAAAAAAAACAGAAGCAAAGTCAAGTCTCTTTCACTAAGTTTTAGTATATCAGCTGGTTTTTCTTATATAGCTTTGCTTTGCTTGTTGATTCTTGTTAATGTTCTTCCTCATAGTAGAATTATTACAAGAGTGTGTAAAATATTTTGTTCACTATATCTAAGTACTTGTTGTTGGCAAAATATATAAAACATACAGATACTTTTGTATCTATAGGTAGTCAGTTTATTTATTTTTTTTTTCTTAAAGTGCACAAAGTATTAGTGCATTTCAAAAGAGAAATGCGAGAGAAATAAAATATAATTTGTTGAAGGTAAAAGAAAATGTATTAAATTGGATTAAATATATATATTTGTATATATGTACATTCTCTATACAGAGAGCAGGTTATCTACATATAGGAAATTGTTTTTGTTTGAGAACGTTTGGCATAATATTTCCTTCTTTTTCTTGCAACTATAGTTTAGGTTCTTAAAAATAAAAATTTTTATTCACTCGAGGAAAAATATTTACTCTAAGTGAAAGTTCTTCTTCAAATATTTGTATAACTGAACTAAACAAAAAAAAAAATAGAAATTGCCAAAAAATGTTTAACAAGATCAACGTGACTTGCTACTCATCTCTTAAATCCGAACGATTCAAAGATGGCGCTAATCAAGAATAAACATATTTTGTTGTTAGTCGAGCGTATAATTTGTTATTAAATTCATTTGTTTAATTACGCAATCCTATATAACCCTCTGATATTGTGAATGGTGTGGTGAATAATATCGAAACAGTAAAAATTCCAATCAATATTTCAAGCATAAGTTGTAAGCGTAATAATTATTTGTTTTGTATTTTTTTTTTTTACAGAAAATCAGTTTTCAATTCAAGGTTTTTCCAAAAAAAAAAAAAAAAAAAAAGATTGTAATACAAAACTCAACGTTCTGTGGTGTAGAGATATATGTACCTAGCTATATTTATATGATTTTTTTAAATCAAAAACTTAACCAACTTTATAAGAACATAATCAAAACAGTGTGCAGTGTGTGCCAGAGAGTGACAACAAGGGGGTGGAGTTGTGTTTGCCGCCTGATTAACCCCCGCGATAAACCCCTCTCGAAGAAAACCCCAACCAACCAGAGCAACACGAATTGATAATCTTGAAAAATCGTTGTAATATTAACTGACTGTCTGTCGCCTGCCTGCCTGAAGTTCGTCGTGTGGTTTTTATTTTTTTTTTAATTTATTTTCTTACTTTGACAGTCGAGTGAGAGCAGAGAGTCGGTCGTTCTGACATATTTTAGCGCACTTAAATAAATTCTGTGAAAATATACAGAAAGTATCTGCTGTATAGTTTGTTTAGTCTCTCGGTAGCGCGATCTCTCTTATATTCATAAAATAAAAAAAAATTATACATACTGTTTGCGCTTCGCATACATCATCAACGTCATCATCATTATCATCATCATCATCATATAACTAATCATTTTATTTGCGGTGTGTGTTAGTGATTAGCATTTCGCCGCGCTCGAATAATGTGATATCAGAAAAAGTAGCACTTGCTTCTCAGTAAGCGGGTATACATCAATCTGGAATCACGACGAAAAAACGGTAGCATTGCTGTAATATACATAACAGCAGCGGTGGCAACGATAATAAACGGCTATTATATACCCCGAACGACCTTATAAAGAGCGGTTCTTGGAAATTTGGAAGATACTACCCTATTTTTACTAATTAATTAATATTAGCAACGTTTTCCTAAACTGACGAAAAAAAAAAAAAAAAAAAACGAAGCGTTGGCGGGACAACGGACGTTAGCGATCTATCGGACACTGCTGTGATCGCCGGTCGGAGTAGATCTTATCGCACCTTGGAGTATTAAATTGTAAATTAAAGTTTTTTTTTAATTAGTTTGTTTTTTTTTTTTTTTTGTTAATAATAATTATATTTTCCGCACAATCACGTTCTGTTTAAGTTGAATTTCGGAAAAAATATTGTTAGTCATTATTTTGTTTAAGTTAGATATAGATATGAACTATCTATGAAAAATATTAAATTTTCTCAATGAAAAAAAAAAAAATTATCAAAACAAGTTTAAATTCCAGTTCTGATGTGGGATTATAGAATTTACATAATTCAACACAATTGTGATAGGTATTTATATTCATATTACAATTCGTTTACATGATTTTCTCGTGACTTGTTTGTATTCGACCATCGCAAAAGATTCAATCGTTTTATTTTTTTTTTATACCTTCTTAACCACTTGTTACCACAAATAAAAGCTTATGGACGGATACTTACGAAATTTTCGTGAATTCGATTTTTAATAAATTTATTTAAGAGTCCCTTAAAATTCAAAAAAAATTCCAATGAAGAAATAAATTTTTTTACTTTGAAAGAATTTAAAATTCAATGTAGGTGCATATAGTGAGTTCATTGTAATTATTTACAAAGTACCTACATATATACCTGATGAGAGAATTTTGTGGAAGTTTACACGTTGGATAAGATAATTATTTTTTTTATTCAGAGTTTTTAAGTTTAATCTGGAATGAGTGATTTTATAAATCATTTATATGACATCACCATTCAAAATTTAATTTATCTTAAAGAATCAAAATATTAGGTATTTAACTCATTTTCCATACATATGTATTTCTAAAGTATTAAGGCACTCGGAAAAATTAATTTTTTATACAGTTATACTTACTCGTATTTAAGCAATAAGACGGCTCAAAAAACTCTTTAGTACACTTTTAAACTACCATAAGCAACATGCGTCCAAATTTGACAGATAAATAAATCAAACAGAACTAAAGAAACCTGGCTCTTAAACAATAATTAGCTTCTAACGTCTGAAGGCATTAAATTTTTGTTTCTGTGGTTTTGTGATCTTCAAAAAAATATAGACAAAATTTATAAGATCATCAACGATATATAGAAAAATGTATCGACATAGATTTTCGTGTATATTTTTTTAATTAATATTTACCAAAATGTGGATACGTTAAACTTGAAGTTAAATAAAAATTTATTTTTTCAGAAATGACCTAAACGATTATGATGAAACTTCGCACAAATATAAAGTAATTTTTGCAATTTAAGTTTTTGCATTATCAATTATTTTTGATAATAAAATAATACTTTAGTAATGATAAGCATACAAAATTCTCTCCAAAATAAGCTGTACATCACTTATCTGTCAAAATATATATGGCACAAAATAACTGTTTGGCAACAGTAATTAGAGTTGCCAAACTAATAACTGCCTCTGAACACAATAGGATGGTGCAACTGCAACTAGAGCTGCAATTGCAACAGCTGTAAAAAAGTGTCATATGTGCTATTTTTTACGTGCCCACAATGAGGCTGAAAAGTTTTATGCATATAAATATTTTAAAGAAAAAAAAAAACAACCACAACCTTAATTTTCCCTTCTTTTTTATTTCTAATATAATTTACTTATATTTAATAATATTTTTTCGTAAAACAAATAAGCACATAGAGCTCCAGTATTTTTTTTTCGGCACTTTTTTTCTTCATACAAATTGAAACGTCAAAAGTGCTGCACGTGAAAAGTTAAAAGTTGGTGAACTCTTGCAGCACCGACTGCAGTTGCATTGTGTTGTGTTCGTAATATTGAATTTGTATGTATTGAATATTTTGGCAGCTATTCCAGCTGCAGTTCCAGTTGCAGCTCCGTAGCCATTTTGTTCAGGCATTAATAGTATTGTGCTATATTGCTTGTACTTGTATATATTTTTGAAAAAAATATATAGAACGCAAAAAATATATTTAATGTAGATCAATCAATCTTTTTTTTTGCAACGGAAAAATTAAATGCCAAAAAATACTTCACTTTAATTTGGCCTTAATGTTTGCATTTTATTCGTGTATCTGAACGAACCTTGGTCTTGCTGTCAAACTTTAATATTAAAATTGACAGCTTCAAACCAATTTTTGCTGTTGTAAGTACATCTGCTTTAATCTGAAATATCTAATAAAAAAAAATAATAATGGAAGATGCTTTATTTTTTTCAAGTGTTTTAGGTATATAATTTAAAGCTTAATTTTGAAAAATGCCATAGTCAATTGAAAAAAAATTTGGTAACCCTATTTGTAATTATCAATCTTATTTTTTACAGATTCTATAGGTAATTCTTGAATTTCGTTTGTAAACCTTGCTTTGTGGAAAAAAAAATCCGTTTTATTTGATGAAATTTACTTGAAATAATGAAAAGAAATAATTGAATATAATTTGTTCCCAAAGAACATATGTATATTTTCTGTGACATATTTTTTAAAACGCTCTTTATGTCAAAAACTAGCTGTAGCAATTTGTTGACTGTCGAACAATATGGCTAGAATAATATGCCGATTTCGATGGTCTGACTATTCATTAGTCGCATTTTTATCAGAAATTGAGTAGAGAAAATTCAAAACAAATACAATTTTTGAGCTGTCAAAATAATCGATCAGTTATATTATGTGCTCTTTCTTATCGCCATATTATTCACTCGATTATAGTCCAGATTAAAACTGAAATCCAGATGTAAATTAATTTAAATCCAATTCCATATTCTTCACTAGTTTTATTTACCCACTCTATAATCTAATTTTGTTAATCCAATGTTAATAAATTAAATTGCATTTAAACAGATGATCCTTGAAATATATACTTTATAGTATATAGGTGTTAGTATCACTTAACTTATTTATTTTAAAAGAGATTTAATTTTCATTTTAAAGAAATTTGATTTTCATGAAATTAATATTTGGATTAAAGTATTTTACATCTGGATTTAACACAAGTTTAATCCATTGAATTCAATGCATGTTTTGCAGTGAATTATATGGTAATAGATTTAAATTTTTTCCATTTAATAAATCCAGATTCAATAGTTGGATTTAAAATTCCCTTAAATCCAATTTTAATCTAATTTAAAGTGAATAATATGGCCGTAAGTGAATATTTTTGATTTTTATTTTCACAATTCTGGTCAAATTTAATTAATTTTAGTTTGATAAAATAAAATAATGTACCTTAAAAAAATGCGATCTACTATGCTCTGAACATACTTTATAAATATTTTGTTTGTTAATATTTCAAAAATATTTAATTATAAATATTTTCTTAAAATTTTAAATTAAATTTGCCAAACAAACTTTTGAATTGAAAACAAAAATTTCAAAAAAAAAACTATTAAGAAAATAAAAATCTTAATTTTGTCGAAAACAACTGATACAATTTTGATAAAAAAAAAAATATGTTAAAATTAATACGATCAAATCTTACACTTATGTAGCTAAAATTGAAATTAGCGTAGGTATCATTTTTTTCCTTAAAATGCTTGCACGACTTTAAAAATAATTTAAAATAAACCACTCCATTGGTTTTGAATTACGTTAATTTAAAAATTTTTATGTTTAAACGGTAGGCCCCCATAATTAATTTATTTCCCTCAAAATCAGATGAATATAGTACCTATACATATTACAGTATGATTGTAAGAACAAGTTCATGCGATCCAGTCGGGCATTTTAATTTATTTGAGATGTACCCAATTACAAGTAAAGTTTTGTTTCTACCTGTTGTCGTCTTAAAAATTGTTTTTTTTTGTCGTTCGTATTTTACCTAATGTAATTTCTGGTTTCTTGTCCTGATAATTAATTTATTTTTAGAAACAACTTAATATCTGTTCCTCTCATTAAAACTAAAAGGTTCCTGTTGTATTTTTTTTTTAATAAAGCAAACATTCAAATATTTAATAAAATTAATTTCCGTGTTATTGCTTTTTAGCCACTTTCTAAAGTAATAAACTCATCTTATAATGTCCTTTTGGTCAATGACTTGAATTTAGGCAGTTTCACTTAAATTGTTAACAGATGTTTTTTTGTTTATTTTTGCAACCTTGAATTTATTTATGTATTTATTTTTGTTTAAAGTTTTAAATCTAAGTTATCTTTTATCTAACTCATTGATTTAAGCTTAGGGCATATTTATAGATTTATAAACCTAGACTTAAAAAAATTGAAAATTCATTCTAACGAAGTCTTTATGACATCGTTAAGCCGATTGCCTCCGTTTCCTTCACCTTCATATACTTCCGCATAATTTCTGAAGGTGATTAATTTTGTATTTATTCAGTAAAAATAAAAGAAAGAATTTTAAGAACAAAAAAAACGGTACCTGCCCTACAATTTTTTTTACCAAATTATGAAAATCTTCTTTTTATCAAAAACGTACCCACAACATGAAAGAAAAATCAATAATTCTTTTTACAAAAATGCTGCCATTGTTGTAAATGGTGGGATAAAATATAGGCTCCAATAAATAATAAATTTCTTTTATCAGATAATAAGTTTTTAAAATTATTAAGACTTTAAATCTACAGTGTAATCGCACATAAGAGAAAGTTCGTGCCACCCAGTCGTGCATTTTATTTTCATAAATATCAGAACTTTATAAATAATTCATAATCATGCTAGAAGTTTCACGGAAGTCCAATGTTAGGTTTTCCCTTCTCATATTTCGCAACTGACAAAAGACGAAATTTGAAAAGAAACTATACCTGAAGTACCCTAAAAAAGAAAAAGAACTATTTTGTGGTATCAGCTAAATTCTTTTTTGTCATCAAAAGCTAAGCTTTCATCATTTGCGAAAAACAGTAGAAAACAGAAATAATGACAACAATCCTTCAGAAATTCAAATCAAACGTGTTCGTGCTTAAATTTTTTTTATTATAAGCATTTTTTTATAAATTTTCTTTTTTTCACACACAGAACAAGTCAAGATGAACGGTAGACAGATCTCGAGTCCGCAAAGGAAAATGATCAAAAAAGACTCACTACTGTCAGTGCCCAGTGTTCGGATGGGTCAACCAAACAAGGCGGAACCTTTCATTGCCAGAAATCAGGCTTCCGGTGATGCCGATGATGAGCTCGGCTATACACACACTCTTATGTATGGTCGTTATACCAGGGATTTGGGTGAATTTGCCAAAGACGAAGCACGCAAACTTAAAATTCTCGAAAAGCGTCGCAAGGAAGAGGACAAATTGCGGGACAAAGAACGTCTGGGAGAGCATCAGGGTCGTGCTTGGAAGGTCTCCTCTTGGATATGGAGGCATACATTGGCACGATTCGGAGAAGATTGGGTCTTCTTGGCAATGCTTGGTGTGATAATGGCTCTGCTGTCTTACATAATGGACAACGGCATTAATATGTGTACAAACGCTCGCATTTGGCTCTATCGTGATCTTTCCACATCACAACCTGTAATTCAGTACTTCGCCTGGGTATCATTATCGGTGTGTTTGATTCTCTTCTCAGCGGGATTTGTTCATTTGGTTGCTCCGCAGAGTATAGGCTCAGGAATTCCCGAGATGAAGACTATCCTCCGAGGAGTTGCACTCAAGGAATACCTCACTTTCAAGACACTCATAGCCAAAGTGGTTGGGTTGATGGCAACTTTGGGCAGCGGCATGCCTCTGGGGAAAGAAGGTCCATTTGTGCATATAGCGAGTATTGTGGCGCGGTTACTCTCGAAATTAATTACATCATTCCAGGGAATCTACGAGAACGAATCACGAAACACAGAGATGTTGGCAGCAGCTTGCGCTGTAGGTGTTGGGTCGTGTTTTGCCGCACCTATTGGTGGAGTATTATTCAGCATTGAGGTAACCACCACGTATTTTGCTGTGCGTAACTATTGGCGGGGGTTTTTCGCAGCTGTCTGCGGAGCAACTGTATTCCGGCTACTGGCTGTCTGGTTCCAGAATGCCGATACAGTACGAGCTATGTTTCTGACGAACTTCACTTCGGAATTTCCATTTGATCCACAAGAATTGTTTGTCTACGCATTGATGGGAGTTGTATGTGGATTTTTGGGAGCAGGATATGTTTGGCTCCATCGATGGTATGTGACGTTTATGAGATCGAACAAGAGAATGAGCAGGTTTCTTCAGAAAAATCGATTTCTGTATCCGGGATTGATTGCTCTGATGGTTTCTACGGTGTCTTTTCCATTGGGAACCGGACAATATATCGCAGGCGAACTTAGTACTCATGAGCAAGTCACCGAACTCTTCAGCAACTTCACTTGGTCCCGAGATGATTTGACCGTAGAGCAAGCAGCTATCGTACAAAATTGGATTACGCCACATACGAATGTCTTCATCAATTTGCTGTGCTATGTCTTGTTTCTATTTGTATTTTCTATAGTTGCATCTACAATTCCTGTGCCATCGGGATCTTTCATTCCAGTCTTCAAAATTGGTGCTGGCTTGGGAAGGATAGTCGGAGAGCTAATGCATGTGCTCTTCCCGTTGGGTGTGCGTTACGGAGGCAGAGTTTCACCGATTATTCCTGGTGGATACGCGGTGGTAGGGGCAGCTGCCTTCTCCGGGGCAGTTACCCACACTGTATCTGTTGGTGTGATAGTCTTTGAAATGACCGGACAAGTCACTCACGTAGTCCCAGTGATGATAGCCGCACTAATAGCCAATGCCATAGCAGCCCTTCTTCAACCATCCATGTACGATAGTATAATTCTGATCAAAAGATTGCCATATCTGCCAGATCTCCTGCCCTCAAGTTCAAGAATGTATAGCATTTATGTGGAGGACTTCATGGTGCGGAATGTTCAATTCATTTGGCCAGAGATAACCTATCAGAAGTTGAAAGAAGTGCTCTATCAAAATCGTGGACTTCGCAGTCTTCCACTTGTAGACAGTCCCGATAGTATGATCCTCCTGGGGTCGGTTCAGAGGTCTGAGCTGCTGAAAATGATCGAGAAGAATATTGGACGTGAGAAACGCATGGAAATGGCTCAAAAATGGCACAAGGAAGCCGAACAACGAGCTCGAGAGCAGAAATTAAAAGAAATCGAAGCCGAAAAAATGATACGAAGGGCCTCAAGATTCGAAGTTCTCCCAGCTCCGGATATACTTTCATTGGAACAAACATCCAACGACAATATGGCTCATATTGAAGCAAAGAAACGCCAAGAACTCTTTAGCAATTCATTCTTCAATCTTAATCAACCTCGCAAGTCCATTTTAAAGAAAACAAATTCCTTTAACTTGAAGCAATGTGCTCCCGTCTCATCGCACAGTCCAACAATAACGCCCTATACGACAATCACCGGATCGGAGTATCGCATACGTTCAGCGTTCGAAGCGATTTTCAAAAAGTCTACCACCCTGCAAGACGTTGCTCCACATCCAGGCGATAGCAATCCCATCACGCCCGGAGTCAGTTCAAATGAAATTCAACATCCACCTAGTACGCCTGGTATCTTGAAAAAAGTTCAACTTCCACGGGAACGTGTCATCGATATGTCACCCGAAGATCAAAAACAATGGGAATACGAAGAAATGTCCAAGCCCATTAATCTCGAAGGCAGCAACGTTCAGATTGATCCGTCACCATTCCAGTTGGTCGAACGCACATCCATCATCAAGGTTCATTCGTTGTTCTCAATGGTGGGCATTAATCATGCGTATGTGACAAAAATCGGCCGGCTGGTTGGAGTTGTCGGATTAGCTGAGTTGCGCAAAGCCATCGAAGACATAAACAATAATAGTTTTGTAGTTGCAAATAATCTGTCTAAAGATGAAGAAGCCCAAACGGGTATTAAGCCATTGTTAGATAAAAACAGCAAAAGTGATAAAAATGTAAATGTAACAATAACGTCCATGGACTCTGCACTTTCGAATTCCGAAGCTGGTTCCGAAATAGAAGTGGACTCAAAAAAGCCAAAGCTTCCTGATTAAAAAAAAATAGAACACCAAATAATGCTAAATAATATTGTATAGTGAGAATAGAATAAGTTATAATTATAATTATATTTAAATTTAGTTTGTTTTAAGAAGAAAAAGAAGTAGAAAAATTGATACCTAAGTATTTGTTTGTTTTTTATAAAAGAATGATATTCCATTATTTTAATGTGCCTTACATTTTTAATATTTAAGAAAAAATCATGTACGTGTATTTTAATGTTCATTTTAAAAACATTTTGTCTCGTTTATTTAGAATTAAGTTATATTTACCTATTAGTTTTAGTATCACTATTGAAATAGAAATTAAAAAATGTAAATTATTTTTTTAAGAAAAATAACTTGTTCTTTTGTTTTAAATTTTATTTGAACTTATGTTTGCGGTTAAGATTTTGAGAAGACACGATTTATGAGGAAGCACAGTTATTTTAACTACAAAGTAAGTATTTTTTATTGAGACAGCGATACATTCTGGCTTTTTTGTCACGGGAGTTTCTTTGTGACACGAGTTGTTGCATTTCTAGTTAAAATTTGAACAGGGAAATTTGTTTTAAGTTGTTTTGAGTATATAAAGAACGATAGCTTTAAAAAGAAAGATAACATAATATATTGAGAGTAATGGTGTATTCATAAAAGCAGAAAATCTGCGCTAGTACAATCGCAGTTCTTTTCTAATGCATTATTTGTGAACGCACTCACAATGCAGAATGTCTGCAGTAAACAAAAAGGCCTGACTTAGTCCGATTTGTATGTGTAAACAGAGTTCATAAACGTCAGAGAAAAATGGCTGCCAAACAAATATTGTTGAACTTGATTTTTGATTTGCTTGTCGAAAAAGAAAAGAAAATTATAATTGGCACAAATATCTTGTAAGGAAAAAATAGAAAGAAAATTATAACGAAACAATTTCTATAGTAGTCATTTTAGGATGTCGAGATCCACATTCAATGTAAGCTTCTTTCTGATTATTATACAATATAAAAAATTAAAATGTTGATTTCCATAGTTTGTTAAAGACGAGTTGAAAATATTGTGGAAAACAAAACAAACATTCTTTAAAAGTCAGTGCCGCAGCCGCTTCGTCCTTCTTGGTGACAGTAAAATTAATTTTATAAATTCCAGCTCTTTCTGCAGCCAAAAAAAATTCAACTGCACAATCTGCCCGACGCTGACGACAGTCTGACGTTTATGAACGGTAGGTACTGCAGTTGGGCTTGGTTAGTTCGATCGAAAATCTGACTTTATGAACGCAGATAATGAAGTTCTTAGTTAGGCTGACGACTATGAACTCACGCTAACCCCGGGTCTCCACTGGAAATAAATCACCACAAGATATGAGTCATGTAGTCAAATTTTCTTGTGGAGACCCATTATGTCTTAAATATTTTTATTTTCAGACATTAATTTCTTTATTTACATATGTATGTCTTGTCTTCTCAGAAGAAATAAAAGTGGATATAAATTTTGACGTTTTGTGATTGACAGCCATTTTCTTCAATAAACGTTTAATAAATCTGTGTAAACACTGTGTAAATCTCGTTTCTCATTTGTGTATCCATTGTAGAGATGAAGGGATCAACCTGCAGCCAATCGGATAGTCAGAACAAATTAAAATAATAATATTAAAAGTTTTGAGGCACCAGTAAAAAAAGCTCTTCGAATTTCTCAATCGACAATTTACAAAAATTTGTGTAGTCTCTCCCGTCTTCCCATAAAATATCGTTGAGCAAATTTGATTCCAGGTCGTGCAATTCACGTTTTTCCAAATTGGGTTCACCCAAAAACGATGTTTCCTTTTAAATTAATTTTCTTCCATTTTTTCAATTTCCTGCAAAACTTTCAATGCAGAAATGACAAGAGGAATATGATGTTTACTTGACCGCGACATGATTACAAATAAAAATTTCGTGTAAAAGTTTGCCCACTCAACGGAGAAATAAATATTTCTGCAGTTATTTCTGAAATAAATTAAGACATTAATATGGCTTGTGGAGCCGGGGTGTAAGTATTGAGAATTTTGGTTGTGGCTTGTAGACTCGAAAACTACTGAACCGACTTTGTTCAAATTTTCAGAGTTTGTTCTTATTAATGACTGGTATGTTTTAAATTAAATGACAAGTTCACTTCTATTTTATTTTAGTTCATTCCTTAGGTACTTAACGTCCTTAAAAAGCAGAAATGATAAAATGAAGCTCTCTTTAACCTAAAGTATGACATGTGTAATTTTTCCCGCCTTCTACAACATCCACTTTTCTTATATATTAGCTTTAGTTGTCTCTTTACTTTGATTCCTTTGACATTTTTTTTTAAGTAACTTGAACTATGAACGTGTAGTTTTTTTTTTTAAAGGACTCTTTTATATGATTTTGAGTTTTTTTCTTTGAAAGTAGCCACATTGTGAACGGTTATTTTCAGTGCTTAAATAAAATTTAAATTTCTCTCTAACCCTTCGTTTAGACAGGCGAGTAGAATTATGGATTTTTTTAATCTTACCTTCGGTCAGATATCCAACTTTGAATGATAAAAATTACTTCTTATTTATATCACAAAACAACGATTATTGTGTCACTCAACTCAAACAAATCTGCTAATTGCATAGTTCGAGGATATTTTTTGACAGCTTCCAACAAAAAGCGAGGTCATTACCAAATAAGAGGGAAAGGGATGCCACTGAACTGAATGTATATCTATAGAGTCCAAAGCAAGAGAAATGAAACCAAACTTCATTTTGCATTATAACGTTTCTTTTATAAATTTCTTTTGTTCATATGTGAACCTAATGGGCCATCACACACGGGAGCAATTCTACGTGGGGAAATCGAAGTTTGTAGGTAAGGGAGCCAGAAATGAGCAATTCCCTTTGCCATTTAATTAGAGACTTTTAAAGTAATGGTGCAGATTTAGCCCACTGTGAACAAACTGGCCCACGTCCTTGAAGAGCTGTAGTACAATTTTTTTTTTATTTTTTTTTTTCAGAACGTATCTTCACAATAATTATGTGATTAATAAAACAAAAATATAAATAAATGTATATAGATTCTACGAAAATTTTGATTACCCCCGAAAAGTATGCAAAACTTTTTTGTATTTACTTTTGTAATAAAAACAGTGTGAGTTGATCTCTCTGCATGTGAACTTAGCATAAAAATCAAAAACTCATAGTTTTTTCCTTAAAAAAAAATAGAGTGAGTGTGTATGACCTCTAAGCTGTTTCCAATTAACCAATAGTATTGAAAAAATCATTAATTTTAAATCTAAAGCAGGTACTTGTAGAAAAAATAGTTTTCGTTCATATAATGTACTTTTGATTCATTTATTTAACGACTAATTTGGTAATTTTTTTACGAAATGAAAAAAGAAACTCGACTTAAGTTTTTATGTAACCTAAAGCGCTTTTCTTATCGTCTGATTTTTTTTAAATAGCAATTTTATACACATATATGTATTTGTTTTTATTAAGCTTATACTGTGATTTCATTTTAAAATGCTGTGAGAAGTTAAATATTTGTATGTTTCAATATTTATGAATCGTTACTTTTATCTATTTATGTTAATCTAATTTAGTTAAGTTTGTTAGGAAGGTACTTTGTGAATTTGTTTGCACCTGTTTTTTAAATTAAAATTAACACTAAGATAATGGAAAAGTTCGAAAAAGCGGCTTTCGCCATACAGTTTGTCTGTCTTTGCTTTTGTGCATCCGATACTTCAGTGCGATTTGAGCTACAGCCCCAACGGGTGGACCCGTTGACAGAACATTTATATATCGCTCACCGCTCGCAATAATGGCACAAGGCCAAAAAATTGAAATTTGAACTGTGGACGCCATTATGATTAAAATTAAATCCTTTACATTTCTGAAATATCGGAACATTGATACTTCTTCTTAATTACGAGAGATGGAGATAGTGTCATTATGGTTTCGAAAATGGCGCTTAAAGACTTTCGATGTACATTGACACTTTCCCAAAAAAGGCACCCACTTTTGAATCCCGGAAAAAAAGTTATAAGTAAGCAATGCTTTTTTTAGCTCATTTAAACCGGGAATCTGCACTGTACTGCAGGGTGGGCCAAATACAAGTTTCTTTTAAAAATGTAACAAAATTAACAAAATTAATTTTTTTTCATATACATATGTACATAATATTATGGATTTATTAGTAAGAGCAAAAAATTCCCATTAGTTATGGAACACAATGTCGTTCAAGTGTCTGCCTCGGCTGGCTTCGAATTCTGTCACTCCAATTTTCCAAGACCTTGTTGATGGTTTCTGGCTTAAGCTCAAGGATTGCTTGGATGATATTGGCCTTAAGTGTTTGAATCGTTTCCGGATTTTTGGCATAACATTGGTCTTTTACGGTTTACCACAAAAAAAAGTCCAAAGGGGTGAAATCGCAACTCCGAGACGGCCATATTGACATCGCCAAGACGGCTGATAACACGATTTAGGAATTTGGTGCCCAAAAGATCGATTGTGGCATGGCGCGTCATCCTGCATGAACCAGAGGTCGTCCAAATCCATGTCTTCAATTTCAGTAACAAAAAAGTCGGTTAACATGGCTCTGTAACGGTCACCCACCGTTGACCAAAAGTTCCGAGCCTCATTTTCGAAGAAAAATGGTCTAATGATGCCACCATTTAAATTTAAATTTAAATATTCTCGTTAACAGCTGTAATAATTTTGATTAAACTACATACCAGTGATCGAAATGATTGTAAGAAAACTGCGTTTAAAGATTTTGCGAAAATTTTAAATACCTAAGAAAAATTAACTTTACTACTTACTAAGTAGAGTTACAGCAACTTAAACAACTAAACCAAAAGAAACAAATTTTTTGTTATTTTAAATTTTATTAAAAAGAATACATTCTGGTTTTAATGTTTGACTTAAAATTGGTAAAAATGGAATTTTGTAAGCATTAATCTTTTTCATCACACATTTCTTTCAAAAACTGATAAATTTCGAGCAATTTACGAAAAATTAATGTTGTCTCTTTCACCCCTAACAATCAAAAGCTCTATAGTCCAAATTAAGGATACTTTTCATGAAATGCTTAAAATAGTCGAAACTCCTTTTTCAGATTTTTTTTTTCTTTAAAGTGAAATAAAAAGTGAATTTTCTTGAACTTAAATTTTTTAAAATAATAATACGGATACCAACCTGTTCTTCGTATTTAAATTGAAGCCTTATTAAAATATACCTACAAACAAAAGTCCAACATAAAAAAAAAGTCAGCAACATACTTTTGAGTTCATATATTTTATTTGTTCACTATCACTGTTTTTGTATCTTAATAAATACATATATATTAATAATATTACATAACATACTTCCACTGTATAGTTACATTGAATAACACAGGAGTTTTCACTTAATTTCTAATCCCTTCAATTTAATAAGGACTTAATGCTGTCTTCGAATCTGTCTCACTATCCGATCCGACCTCCGATGAACTTATCATAACTATTGGATTTTTATCATTTTTATCAATTTTTAACAAAGGTTTTGTTTCGACACATTTCTCCTCCGATTGCATCACAAAAGCATTACTATTAATATCCTCGATAGCTTTGCGAAGTTCTGTCAAACCCACAACACCAACAAGTCGGCCAATTTTTGTAACATACGCATGATTAATACCGACCATATTGAAAAGAGTATGAACTTTAGAGATGGAAGTTCGTTCTACCAGTTGGAATGGTGAAGGATCAATTGAAACATTGTGTTCTTCCATATTGATAACTTTAGCCATTTCTTCGCATTCCCAGAGTTTTCTATCTTCCGGTGACATATCCATGAGGGAATCATGTGAAAGATGTACTTTCTTTGAGCTACCGTGGATTAAAGATCGATGCAAGCCTTTTTCGATGTCGTGTAAAAAGTTGGATTTCTTGAAGATTTCCTGAAGTCGTCTTTCATTGTCTGATTTATGATCTACCGTTGGGCTCAATGTGAACGATGTGGATTTCTTCAAAATTGATTTAGGTGTCTCCAGTGTGGTTTTGAGTTCTTCAGAAGGCTTTTCTCCAGCGATCAGTTCTAGTTTAAGGATGTCTGGAGCTGGGGTCACCTCAAATCGTGATGACCGACGACGTTCAAGCTGTCGATCCTCATACTCCAGCTGTTCATTTTCCAGAGCTTTTTCTTCAGCCATCTTATATCGATCATGGGCAACTATAAGACGTTTTTCCTTTCCGATTTGCCTCTGAACCATTCCCATCAGTTCAGATTTTTGCATTGCTCCTAAAAGGATCATGTTTTCAGGGCTGTCAACCAAAGGCCAACTCCGTATGTGCTGATTCTTGACTAGTAAGTCTTTGAGTTCTTGATAGTTCATTCCGGGCCAAATGAACTTGATGTCTCGCTGCATGAAGTCTTCCACCCAAGTGCTGTACATTCGCGAGCTTGTTGGCAATAGATCTGGAAGGTAGGGTAGTTTTTTGATCAGAATCATACTATCGTACATTGAGGGTTGAAGCATTTCGGCAACAGCATTGGCTATGAGCGATGCAACCATCACTGGAACTACATGAGTAACTTGTCCGGTAATCTCGAAAATGATAACTGCTTCGGACACAGTGTGTGTGACGGCACTAGAAAAAGCTGCAGCTCCAACGACGGCATAGCCTCCGGGAATGATCGATGATAATATACCTCCATACCAAACACCTTCTGGAAATATAATATGCATCAGCTCTCCGAATAATCGACCAAAACCAGCCCCAATTTTGAACACCGGAATGAAAGATCCTGATGGAACGGGGAGCGTGTAACAAATAATTGAGAAAATGTAAGTGAAGAGAACATAGCAGGCTAAGTTCAGAAAGATACTTGTTCCGGGGGTCTTCCAGTGTGAAATGATATCTGCTTGACCAACTGTTGGATTATCAGCAGACCAAGTAAAATTGCTAAATAATTCAGTGAGTTGCTCATGAGTGCTTAGTTCTGCTCCGAAGAATTGTCCAGTACCCAGCGGAAAGGATATGGTCGCTACAATAAACGCTATAATTGTTGGATACAGAAAGTGATTCTTCTGGAGAAATTCGTTGATTGTCTTATTAGTTCTTATGAACTTCACATACCACCGATGTAGCCATACATAACCAGCTCCTAGAAATCCACAAACTACTCCCATTAGAGAATAAACAAATAACTCCTGTGGGGCAAATGGAAACTCGGATGTAAAGTTGGTGAGAAAGAGTGCCCTCACTGTGTCGGCATTTTGAAACCATACAGCCATTAGAAGAAAAACCGATGATCCACAAAAGGCTGAAAAGAATCCACGCCAACAATTCCTTACAGCAAAATAAGTGGTTGTTGCTTCGATGCTAAACAAGACTCCTCCGATGGGAGCAGCAAAACAAGCCCCAATACCAACAGCACATGCAACCGACAGCATTTCACTATAACGTGACTTATTCTCATAGATCCTGTGAAATCTGAGTTTTGACAACAAAGTTGCAACGATACTTGCAATATGCACAAAAGGACCTTCCTTACCAATTGGAATTCCACTGCCCAGAGCCGCTGTGAGACCAACAACTTTCACCAAAAGTGTTTTAAACGTGAGGTATTCCTTGAGTACAACACCACGTAAAATTGTTTTCATCTCAGGAATTCCAGAGCCCACAGCTTGAGGAGCAACTAAATGAGTGAATCCGGCTGCAAAAAGGACCAAGCAAATCGACGGCACAATCCAAGCTAAATACTGCAGCACAACTGAAGAATTAAAGATTTCACGATAAAGAATAATTCGTCCATTTGTACAAATATTGACACCCAAGTCCACGCCAAACGATATAAAAGCCATTATGATACCGAGCAACGCTAAGAAGATCCATTCTTCCCCGAAATGTGATAAAGTGTGATCTATCAGCCAGGAGAATCCTCGACACAGTAAACTTCGATTGTATCGCAAACGCTTCTCTTCATATAGTTTGTCTTCAGCTCGCAGGCGTTTTTGGTAGAGTTTTAGTTTCCTCGATTCATCCTTGGCATATTCACTCAAATCCTCGGCGTATTTTCCATACATAAGCGTGTGCGTGTAAATAAGGGTATCAGCGATATCCTCCGTTCCTCCAGAACGATCTAACTTTTTAGGCTTTTCAACAATCCGAGGACTTGAGCTATTATGCAATGGATCCTTATCCATCTTGCTAAAGAGGACTGAACCGTTATTTGATTTGACTGAACCGAATGTTAAGAGAGACCGATAAGAACTGTCGACGAAGTTTCAAAACCGTTTGCAGACCACGAACCGAATAAATCAGCTTAATATCTCAATTTCCATCCATCCATCCAAAGCAAACAATATGTGTACAGAGCTTTTTTTTTGTTGTTGTTGTTAATGTTTTGTCGGTATTGTCACTACCGGTAATTTAATTAAACTTCTTTATAGAAGGAACACTGTGTGGTGTGTGACAATCTTTTTATTTTGTATTTAATTTAAGGTGCTAAAAATGATACTTCAAGATTGATTATCTGATTAGTAGAGTATTCATCTTAATCAATATTGAAGCTTTTCAATCGTCTTCTTTATGAAAACTGAAGGAAAAAAATGCGATATAGGTACATAGGTATCTACTCTCATACTTATATCTACTGCAAAATAATATTGCCTTTGTATTTTTGGAAAATTATAAAAAATTTGCAAGTTTTTATAGATTAATTAAGGCGCCATTGTGTTCTTCGATCAAATAGTCTCGTGACTTCATTTTGTCTTGTCTTGTCTTGTAAATAAAAATACAAGTTTTTAATAATTATATATTCATTGTTTTATTTTTTTAAATTGTATACGTATGTTTATTTACAAAAAAAAAAAAAAAAACAAATCAAATAACGTTTTAGGTAAATGAAACTCCTTGATAGCTTGTGACTGGAAATTTGAGACGTCATTTCTTTTCGTTTTTCATTCAGTTCTATTATAAGCTTCTAAATTTGTGTTTATTTTGGAAACATTTAAAAAAAGCTAAAAGTTTGAATCCAATAAGCGTGGGTATATTTTTAGTAAAATAAGGATTTTGTGTTCCTAATAGTAATAAATAAAACTTAAACTTAAAAAGTTTTTATAAAAATTTTGGGGAGCTTTAAGAAAATTATAATACAATATGATCTATTTGTTTTATGCTCAGAGAATATTGAAACTTTTCTATTAGTGGTATATATGAACAGAAGTAATATTTAAAAGTTAATGGTCTTATTTATAAACGTTGTCTAACTTTAGACAAATGTCCAACTTTGGAAAATGTGTTCAAAAACCTTGTTTGTTTTTGTCTTATAGCTGCCCAACTTAGATACAAGAGTGGACTGTCTTAACTCTGAATATTATGATATATGATAATTTTTATTAAATAAAGCATATTTCCGCCAAATTGACAGTTAGACAGTGCCTAAGGACAAAAATCTAATAAATACGTCTAATCATTAGCAAATTCTACATCTTCTGGATAAAATTTCAAATATAAAAAAAAACTTATCGAAAATTCTTGATTTATCCAAGTACAGTAAAACCCGCTTAAAAGAAACCCGCTTAAGAGAAAAACCCGCTTAGCTGTAACAAATCTTTCATCCCCGAGCATTTTTCGACCAATCACCTATAAAACACTCCGCTTAAGCGAAACTCGCTTAAGTGAAAAACCCGCTTACCTGAAAAATATTTTCAGTTAAATTTTATATTTCTCTTTGAAAAAAACTCTCTTAAGTGAAAAAAAAATTGAATCGAACAGAACAAAAAATTTGCTAAACGCTTTCACTTCTTTTTTATTTTTCACCTCCACCATTTTCACCACAACCATTTATTCTCGTTTTGTAAACAAATTGCTTTTTGGTTTGGCTATCAAAAATCCAAAACAACATTTCCAGTGTCTCGAGAGGTACGTATTCTAATAATTCTTAAAAAGAAGATTACACATTCAATAAATTATTTTTGTGTTGCATATTAAATCGTTGTTGGATTTTATTTAATTTTTTTTAGGCAACTCAAAAAGATTAATTCAATTCTTTTTTTCTAGCTTTAAATTTCCGCTGAATGGAATTTTTAAATCCGCTTAAGTGAAATTTTTTTTTCACTTATCCGGACTCCGCTTAAGTGAAATTTTTTTTCACTTAAGCGGGGTTCGGTTAAGTGAAAAACCCGCTTAAGTGAAAGAAATACTGTGACATTTTGCCGTTTCTCTTAAGCGAGTTTTACTGTATTATTATCAGGATATTTAACAATGATATACACCGCTTAACAAATAGTTGAAAATACTCTTTCGATATTAAGAAAATAAAAAATCCATAACTCAGTCACACTTACTTTCTCTGATGTACGATCACAATGTGGTTTTAAAGTCTTAAAATTTTAAAAATTATTCATCCGGATAAGACTGAAAAATTGTTAACAAATCAATATTATGTAATTGGAAATAAATTGATTAAAAAACCTCTGAAACTGTTTTGACATCAACGCTATGTAGATACATCTGTTTTCTTAAAAAAATCTCAATTTATAAGAAAAAAAAATTAAAAATCGTTGAAGCGGTTTAAAAATAAAATAAAATAACATAAAATTTTAAGAAAAAAAATTGGTACAGTATTTTTTAGTATTTATTAATGCAGGTTTAAAAAATTAATTTAATAAAAAAATCACTTCCTATTTTATAAATAAATATCGAATGTCCAAGAAATTATATTAAATCGTTTGTTTTTAAAGTTTGAAATTAAATATTATTTATACTTATTAGAAACATTTGCGACAAAAAAATTAATTGAAATCAGTTCAAGAGATTTTGAGATAGTAGAAAATGAAAAAATGGTGCTAGGAGAGATACCTTTAATAAAAGATTAATACAAAATTGTTCCAATACCAATATTATTGGATCAAGTTTTTAGTAATCCATTGCTGATTATACCAACATTATCCCACAAAAAAAATGTTAATCAAAGTCTTTTTAGTGTGGTTTTTGAGAAAAATGAGATTTTCCTTAACTTTTTTTACACACATATTGTACATACATATGTCAGGTATATTCATTTTAGGTTATAAGAACATTTTTTGTCTGCTGAAAATATTAGAAAACTGCTGGGCGCCAAAATTAATAAGAATGGATCAAGTCGTTTTCGAATTATTAAATTAAAAAAAAAAAAATTGAAACATTTTTGAAAAATCCAAAAAAAAAAAAAACATTTTTTATTTTCGGTAAGCAAAACTTTAAAAACTTTTTATAATAACCTTTGTATAAAAAAATTGATAAAAAGCAGTTGGATCAGTTTTGAGAAAATAAAAAAATGATTTTATGGGAGATATCATATTATTATAATTATAACCATTTTTCTGATTTTTTTTTAATTATGTATATGAAAAAAATATTGATTTAAAAACAAGTTTTTGGCGCTGTTTAGGCTGCAGTCGAAAAGACAGTCAGACAGACATAAATAACAACTTCTTTAAAAATCAGCAAAGTTTCGAAACAACAGTTTCTTCATATTTTGACTCGAGTTTTTTTTGTGAATTTGTCGCTGTCTATATTTTAAAGAAATAACTTAAAAGAGTTGGACGTGGATCCAGGATAACAAATGTTCAAAATTATGAAATAAATTTCAAAGGGGTTTTTGGATGATAACACACCCGCAGTTAGGCTCTTAAGGTTTTGCACCAACATATCGTCGCTATTAAAGAAAACTGGTATAACTCAAAAAACTTAAATCTTCGGAAAACTGATTTAAAGTTTTTTTTACTAAGCCAATTTCACACAAAATCAATTTTTTAATAATCCGTTTCTCGGGATTCTGAAGGGTTAGAGTTATGCCGACTTTACAGAAATAATAGAATTTTTTTTGTAGCCGATTGGCATCATTAACTAAAAAATCGAGTTTTTTGAGTTATGCCAGTTTTCTGGTATAGATAGCGACGATATGTATTTATATTGAAGATTTGTTTGAATGCAAAAACAAACACTTGGGTGAGCCACCACACCACTAAGTTCAATAGGTCAGAGTTATAGCTACTTCACGACTGCCAGGCATGATCATTAAAATCTTTTAAGTAGCAATTTTTGTTTAATTTAATGCTATCTATATGTTTTTGACTTCACAATTTTCTTATCCGACCAATAGAAATTGGTATCTTTAAATTGATTTAAATATAAAAGTAGTAAAATAAGGAGGGAGCGTTGGAAAAGGAAATATATCTTTGTTTGACTTCTTTTTTAAACTTCTTCATGTCAAAAGTCTATTTTTTTTTTTTTTTTTTTTTTCAAAATTCAAGTTGTACAAAAATATGCATCCCCAAAATTATGTATGTTTTTCAAAATTCTGTTGATATAGGTTCTTAATTCAGAAAGTACACACTTTATACATATGTATATTTACATATTTATACAGTATTTTAAAAACAGAATAAACGGTTCGTAAGCAGAATTTGATCATTAAAAATTTTGAGCTTACAGAATTTTGAACAAAGTGAATTTTTGGAACCCAGATTATTGACCCGTTTTCATTTAAAGCAAATTAAAATAAAATCAACGAACTAATTGCCTTGAAATGAGATTGTTATCCTTCCACTTCAAGGATTTTCAATTTTAAGTTTTAAATCATCCTTACAAAAAAAAATCAGTATGACTTTTATAGGTTCTTGATTTTAGTCTCATTCGATCCAAAATTAAACAGTTTACAGTACACATCAAAATCATGTGTCACATCGTCGTTGACTAAATGTGTAAAACTGCTTAGTTCACTTTGACTTTGCAAAATACTAAGTTACAGTTAAATTAAACAAAAGTGATCAAACCAATTTGTTCAAAATGTATTTCTCTAAATTAAAATCAAAATCTCAATTTTGTCCAAAAGTGGACTTAGAAATTTTACGAATTCAGCTGACGATATGATAAATTGCATTGAAATAATATTTTTAATTTAAAAAAAAAATGCAGAATATAAAAAAAACATCATTTAAATGTACACAAATTGACCCGCTTATCATTTCTTTGGTTAATGAAAAATTTTCGAAAAAATTCATGAATTTATAAATTTGAATTCGAATGATTCGAAGATTTGTAGAATATTTTGCATTTTATTGGTTTTGAGCTTTAATACTTGATTAATGTTAAAACTTTAAATATAGTAAATCAAAAACCTTGGGCTTGTATCGTGAATAAATAAAGAATACATGTATCAAGCTATGTAATATGGTGAGAAAATTCATCACCATAGCAAATTCATTAAATCAAACTTAGACTTTATAAATCATCAATGCTATATGTCAATGCTCCTTTTCAATGTTTCTTCCGTATATGCTTACACAGAATAATAATAATAAAAGTAAATTACATAACCTTTATTATCATTACAATTATTTTCATAATTTTAAGGCCACACGGAAAATGGTATAGTTAAAAATAATACAAAACAAAATAAATAGACATCATCTCTTTGTGGTGGTATGGCATTTATATACGGTGACCAAATGCACTCGAGCATATCGGATCCTGACTTCGTTTATCACTAATATTAAGGGCACATGACTTACACCTTGTTTATGCTATGCATATATCTGTAATATCAAACAAAAACATCAATAAAAATTAACAACATTCATATTCATCTGAGTTGTTAATTAATTTATTTATATTTTGGTGCGAAATATAAAGTGTCATATTTGTCGCATTTTATTTAATCACAAACAATATTTGCGTTAATTTTATAATAAATGTTAAATTACTATATTGGACTTGTATTTAAACTTAGCAAAATATTAAATAAATAACTTGTAATTTCTTAAGAATGCAAGCAATATTCAATAATTACCTAATGCTATCATCTTATTGACAAATTTTGTTACCAGAAAATTGTACTAGTTTGGGGCAGAATATAAAGTAAATCAATGATATAAATTGCATGGTGCAAATAATTTGGAATCACTTGATAAATCCCAAATATTTATATTTCTCCATGCAATTATAAATAATGAAGTAAAATATACACAGCGCATAGCACATATTAAAGGTATAATATCATCAGCGTTTTCATTTCTGTTCAGTTCTGCGCATCTGTCAAAATGGTGGTATTATAGTGGGAAAATGATGGTAAAATGGTGGGTCCAGTGCCTCTTTATTTGTTTTATTTGTTTCCTGTGGGGACTCGAAAAGCCATTTCCAATTTTTTGATTGTTTCAACTTTGACTTTGAATAAAACTAAAAAAAAAAAAATTGATGATGGCTGCTGCCACTTACTAGAACTTTTTCTATCAACGATACTTTTAGGGCCTGCAACTCATCATTGAAATGCCATGAAATAAAGAAGCAATTGGCAACTGTGAGATGAATTTTTCTAACATAGATTTTTCGAAATCATTTTATATAATAGTACATCAGGCAAAAACTACTGAGCATTGATGTGGCGCAAAATTCTACTTTCCGACATTTCATTATTTTCACTTTAAAATTTAAAAAAAAAATCGAAAAGGATTTGAATTTTTTGTAAAAACCTTAACTTTTATTTCCTGAAAATGCCCTGAAGGGTATTCTATATTTTACGTTTTAGTTCTTTTATCCCGTTTTTTTTTTCTTATTATAACTCGTAATTTATCAATTTAACGAGAAAAAATGTCTGCACAAAAATTAAAGCTCATAAAATTTTGCATAAAAAACACCCTTTTTCTAGACCCAATCGTTTCAGAGAAACAGGGATTTTTTGAAATTCAGAGTATTAATAGGGTAAATTAGAATAAAAAAAGATAAAAACCGAGAATCTATTTACTAAACCGAAAATGATAAAGAGTTGATTTTTTTTTGTAATCGATAGACTTTAGGTATAAATACAAAACATTCATGCAAATACAAGCAAATTCTAGGAAATCTTAAACTCGAGATGAAATCATTTGAAAATCAAAAAATGAAGGACGTCAGAGATATAAAATGCACGACTGGGTCGCACGAACTTGCTCTTATGTGCTATCACACTGTGGTTTTTAAGTCTTAATAATTTTAAAAAACTTTTCGTCTGATAAAAGAAACTTTTTAGTTATTGGAGCCTATATTTTATGCCACCTGCCAAAAATATGGAAGTATTATGTGAGTACATAAATATGAACAATATAAGATTGTCTTGCACTTCGCACATAATATGCATTTAGACTGAAAAAATGTTAAAAAATCAATATAAATCAGAAATAAATTGATTAAAAAAATATCTGAAATTGATTTGACACCAACGCAATGTGCACGAAGTGATTTCTTACACAAATCCCAATTTATGAGAAAAAAATTTAAATATCAATGGAGCGGTTTTAAAAAAAAAAATAATTTTTTATGTATAAAATTTTGAATATATTTTTAAGAAAAAAAATTGGTAAGCCAATTTTTAGTACTTATTAATGCGAAGTTTAAAAATTAATTTTGAAAAAAAATCATTTACCTACCAATTTTCGAAATATCGAATTTAAAAATCCAAAATTTTGATATGCAATATTATTTAAACTTATTAGAAGCTTTTGTGTAAAAAATTTTATTGAAATTGGTTCAATAGATAATGGATAGTCGATAACCCAAAAAATGGTTCTATGAGAGGTACCATTTTTAAACAATAGATTTTAGTTTTTGTTCCCAATAATATGAAAGACCGTTCTGATATTAGTTCACACAAAAATTTTAATCAAAATCATAGGAGCCATTTTTGAGAAAAATGAGATTTTCGTTTTCGAATTATTAAGTTTTCAAAAAAAAAAAAAAAAAAAATATTTTTTTTTTTAAATCCAAAAAAAAAAAAAAATGAAAATATTGATACACAATATTTTTAAAATTATTGTAAACATTCTTTGTAAAAAAAATTGAGCAAAATCAGTTGAACCGTACTCAGAGTTGCCAAAGTTTTAACTATCGATATTTTTCTATCGCCATTTTTTAAACCCCCAATCAACCAAATGCTGAGAAAAAAAATGACAGACTTTTAAATTTGATATTATGAAACTTATATTAACCCACTTAAAAAAATTTTGATTATACTTAGTTTTAATCTCCGAACTTGCTATCGCCTCTTTGAGACTATTAGAAATGTTTTCCAGAACGCACTGAGAAAAAATATTAATAGTTAAAAGTTGGGTAAATCGCTCAGCGAGGTGGTGGCGGCGGCGGTGCGGCGGCGTGGCGTGGGGGTGGCAGAGGCAGACTCATGAACTGATGGCTGCCGAAATCGTGTAATTAAACGTGAGTTCTTCTTTTGGGGCTATCATCGCAGCCCCATTAAAATTGATTACCCCAAAGTAAATATAAAAAAGTCATCCCACTAATTTTTTTTTTCTTCAATTTAAGTAAAAAAAAATGGGATTAAAATAACTAAGTAAATGCTTTGTGAAGAAAACATCTATGTACACACAAGTTGACTCAACCGTATATACATAAATATCTACTTATTTAAACCGAAAATACTTTCGATCGAAAATCAAATTAACATATGGAACGTGATGTTCTTATTAGAATAAATAAATTTAAGGATTGTGTGTCGGCGAAATTATTTGAAAATTAGCAAATAAAAGCAAAGTATTTGATGATTCATATTATTTGTTTTATAACCATTTCAAGGTTTCTGAATTTATTTCAAAAAAAAAAAAAAAAATATTTCGACACGTGAGATTGTGAGTGCAAAATTCGTGTAACACATTTTTTTAATAAAATCAATAATTCTGTCTTCTATTTATTTTACATTTGTTCGTCAAAGGCTATTCTCAATTCTTAAATATCTTAATTGCTTACAGTAAAAAAATTAATTATTAATTATGAATATTTTTTAAAGATGCCTACAAACATACATATATTGAAAAGAAAAAAAACATGGATTATAAACAAAATTCTGGATTAAAACACTTTTGCAATCGCAGTCTAAATAGAGGAACAAGCCTACCAGAGTTATAATGTTTGCAATACAAAACTATTAAAACATACATATATGTAATATATGAATAATTATCAAATAGAGGTGTTTTCAAAAGGCAATTGTTCTTGCATTTCCGTTTAAAGAAGGACTCCAACATGACAATCAGCGATTTATTGTCGTTTCATTCCTGTCATAATTAAGTCCTTTAAAAAGCCATCCAGATACAGAAAACAAGATAACCTCTGTGTTTATAATAAAATCGAAATAATTTTAAAAGTTACTTCACGTCTCTGCTTCAAATCACGAATTTATAATTTGTTTAATTTTCTTGCTAAATTGCAGTCATAAAATCATACAGTATTTACAGGCGCAGGTGCGTGATTATTTGTCATGCAACAGCTGCTATTTATAAAACAGCTAATGCTTTACCATATTGGATGTATATAGTGCTAATGAAACAAATTTATCATATTAGTGTGACCATCTTAACTGAATTTTTAATTAATTTTTTTTTCACTGTTTTAAATTTTTTTTTATTTTTATGTATTTTTTTTATTTTATGTAAAAAAAAAATGTATCAAAAACAATTGAACCATTTTCCAGCAAAGCGAAAAAAGAAAATCAAAACAATGTTCCTTTGGGAGATGCCATTTTTTGGAATATTTATTCCACCAAAAGGCAGCCTATATTCCTTCTAAAATTTGCAGTTTTTTTTTTTAAACTATAGAACTATTAACAAAATTAAGACTATTTTCCTAAAAGGCTTAAACATTAAAAATGATAACTACCGTTATTTTTGTTCCTGAAAAAAAAAAAAAAATTAAAACCTGTACGAGGAATTTCCAAAACACGCTGGGTATCAATTTGAAAGAAATTCCAGCCATTTATTAAGGCTGTAGTCGAATAGACAGACAGACGGTTAAATTTACGAGAACCATTTCATTGGTCTTTTCCTTCATCACAACATCATGTTTGATCAAAATCAAAATCTTGAGTTGAATTTTTTTACGAATTCATAATTTGCCATAGGTATATACATATATTATACATAATACAGTACTGTACGAATTAGTTTGAACACCGAAAAATTTCTTATAAATATCGTTCATTTGTAATAACCATTTTGTTTACTCTATAAATTTTATTTTTTATATCCAGTAAAAAAAATGTCCTCTCATTGAATTGGTAAAAGTTTTTATTTTATTAGGTACGGAATCCACCAGAATTTTGCGGTTTCCAGTTAAGTAATTTTCGAAGTATAAAATTCTCAAATTCAACAATTTTATTATTTTTTTTTTTAATCAAAATTTATAATAAACTTTCTAAAACTGCTAATCGGTTGAATCGTTCTCGAGAAAGTCTGAAATCCAAAAAGAGTACTATTTTCTTCCTATACTGTTAGTAGCCGTTTAAAAAATATTACCAAAATAATAGCACATGACTGTAAAGGTTCCTTATAATAGAGTGATAGATATTTTAACTAAAATTATAGAAATAAATAAAAAAAAATTAAATATTCCCTGACGGTTATTAAAATTGTATGGCAATTATCGTTATTTTTACCCTTAAAATAATAATAAAAATGAAAAAAGCAATCATGTCGAACAAAATTTTTCGTAGTTGTTTTTTAATAGTTTCTTTCTTCATAATTAATCGATTGCTTGGAAAATTGTCCCTCCCACGTAAACGATTTAATATTTACGAATTATAAATAAATAAATCAATTAATTTTTCTTGATCCAACCTATAGGACATACGTCTTACGTTTTTTGTATTTTTTTCAAATCCACCGTTTTCATCGTACTATACTTTTGGGTTCAAATGTTCAGGCAGAGGATTCAGGACACCTCCAAATGGTGATCGAGTTATTAATCTATGATCAGAAAAACATTAACTAGAGAGAGGTAAAATGAAATTTTGGTTCATTCATAATTTTTACCAAAGTTATTGACTCATATTTTTTTAGTTAACTTTTAGATCCAAAAATTAGCTGTGGGCTAAATTGCACAATTATTTTTATACCTTGAAATACTCTGTATCAAATTTGATGTAAATCAGTTCGGTCATTTAGGCTCTAGCTTATTCGAACATTCGAACTTACTTCATAATCAGAGTAAATTTACTCAAAATTTAAGAAAAAAAACTTAAATCTACTCCGGCAGTTCACGTTTTTATAGATCCACCTCTTTTTTTCCATAATAAAAAATTCAAAAAATATTTTACCAAATTAAATGAAAGTAAAATGACAGCATTGTCTTATTTAATTTTCCATCCAACACTGAAACTGAATGTCTGAATCTAAAATTCTATTCTTTTCTGAAACGAATAGAATTTATGTGATTTATCAATTTTTTTTTTGTTAAAAATACAATTTTTGAAAAATTAAAAAATAGAGTTTTTAATTCGTTTTCAAATCTACTTCGGAATTTTTCAATTTACTCCATTTAAAAAAACAATCTGCTCATAAATTTTAGAACTGAGGTTCGCACCCTGTTCTAGCTCGATGTACAGTGGTCCCGTCCACTACAGAAGCACTAAAGACGAAAAACCTGTTTTATTTTAACTTCTCCATTGCCGCTATTTAATTTTGAATAAAACCTAGAAATTTTTCTTCCACACGAAACCACTACTACTTGCCTTATTCAGCAAGTAAAAATGAACATAATAATAATTAATAATGATAAAATATATTTACTAAACTCAAGTGTTACTTTTCTTGTTTTTGAAACTGTATATTTGAAAATAAGAAAAATCGTGACTTTAGGGTAGGTGCTCATATTTTTTGTCTACCGCAATACTCCTCAACTACACACATATATCATAATATTTATTATGTGTGTAATGTGCTTCTTTTGTCGAATCTTGTATAAAATTGTTAAATAAATACTAAATGTACAAACACGTTTTAATTTTTCAACGTCAAATGACTTGACTATTTTATTTACTATTTACAAATCATTAGTTATATGTTATGACTTAAAGCTGTGAAATTTTTATGAACAAATATTTGACATTGATGGTTGTTCAATTTATGGAGTCTCTATATATGTACATATATAAATGTACTTAGGGAATATGGGTGGCAAAAAATTTAGATTATATATGTAAAAAATAAAATGAGGTAGATAATAATTTTAAACAAACATTTTGGGACATTTTTTTTTAGAAATAAGGTACAAATGTACTTGCATGCCTTTTTTTGGAAATCAAATTTTGTTCTTTTTTTTATAAATTATCAATGCGAGCGCTTTTTATAATACTGTTTTTTTATAAACCCACTTCTTTAAAATCACACTTTTTTTTTTTTAAATCCCACTTCTTATAATCCCGTTTCTTAATATCCCGCTTGTGCAATCAGAACTAGCGGGATGATAAGAAATTTAAAACAAATTTAATAATAAATGATTAGTTTAAATGCATTTGATTAAAATAAAGTTTTACTTAATTTTGTAAAAACATATATATAATAAGATATGTAATATACAATTTTTATTGGTAATTACTTCAACTGTTACTGTTACTGCAGAAAAAATGATAACGGTAAATTCCTTAGCAAGAGGTAAAATTTGCCTGTACATACCTACGTATAAAATGTTTGCAATGAGTAAATATTTAATTTAGATTTTGTGAACAAAAACAAACGTGTACAGTGAAAATCAAAAGACTATTTTCTTTAAGACAAGTAACTTTTGTTTTTTTTTTAAATGTACAAACAACATTGATAAAACATGGATCAATAATTAAATAAGTCCAATTGAATAGTGATAAGTCCTATACTTGGCGATTCATTTCAGCAGTATATAGAATTTGTATTATTAAAAAAGACTTCGAACATAATATAGGTTATTTAGTTTATTACATAAAATATGTAGGTATTTGACTTTTTGAAATATACTGTTTTTCATCGATAATTTACGTACGCTATACACAATATATCGACCGCACAAACGCGTCTGTTTTTATTTCGCTATAAACTCTGCTGTTATCTCAGCAGCGTATAAAAAACAATGTTTCTTGAATAAGAACGTTGGACGCGTAGATCGCAGTTGTAGTTGAGAAGTCGTGGCATCGCTTTCTCTACGCAGAGATGCAGCGATTATCTTCTAATTATTGTACATTATTGTACATACATCGGCAAACACTATTGATCTCAATCCTACCAAAAGTTTATCCTTATTATCTTTTCTTTTAACACTTGACTTACGAAAAGTCTCCAATATCTTTTTTCCTTCACTTCAATAACTTCACCTACCTTCAATATATTATTACAAATAAAACAGTTTAGAAGCCATGACTCTATAAATGCAAACGACACTGTGAAATGATTAACATGTAGGTACTGATGACTCAGACTAAATATTTCTATTGAGCTCTGCTGACGGCAGATGTTTCGTAGAAGGTAGAGAAGGGGCCCGATACAAGGAAATAAAATTGACAATTTTACCAAATGACTACTATTTTTTTTATTTTCCCCTACGACCAAAAGGGGTGGAGATATAGGGTGGTTCAATATCTCAAAATCATGTTCATAATAATGTATAAGCAATTAAAAAAAATATGCTTTAATCGAAAAATGCACATTTTTTGAATTAAACCACCCAACTACATAGAAAAGTAAAACCCTTAACTATTCCGATTGGTTTATTTTGAAAACGGTTGTTTTTATGAAAAAAGTATGTTAATGTTTTTTGTAGGAAGCTACAAGCTACAAATTAGTCCTTGACATTTTTTTTCTACAACTAACCATTCGAGAATTATTCCTGAAAACCATTTTGGGGGCCTTTAACCCTCCATTTTTCTAATATGGTGACGCGAGCGGCAAAGTTGAAATTCTGAAAGAGCACATCGAAATCTATAAAATTGCCAATTTTCAAAACTCCCGGAAAACTTTCCAAGTAACCTCTATTTTTCAACCAAACGACTGTACTAAGACGGGATCTTAAAACTTAAAAAAAACGGGATTCCGATACTCTCCCTTAATCTAATATATTGTATTTTTAAAATCCTTTCATCTAAAATCCCGATGTATTATAAATCCCGGTTTTTAAAATATTGTTAAATCCCTATTGGGAATCACATAGAAATGTTCTGTATCATATTTGAAACAAATCGGTCCACTACGTTAGGCTCCATTCCAAATTACAGCGGTAGTCACAGATGTACAGGCGCACAGATGCACAGACCAAGGACGGACACTGGACAGTATTACTAAACCCATTTTTTTTCGACTTCCTCATGTTAATTTTGATTTAAACCTCAATTTTTCTAAACGAAACCAATACTTGCTGTATAGATCATGTTAAAAAAAAGTTGGAGGAAGCGAGTCAGAAGCCCGGTTTAAAAAATCCCATTTTTCGAAAATCCCAAAAAAAAAAATTTTTTAAATCCCATTAAAAAAATAGTGTATTTTTAAAATCCTTTGTTTAAAAATCCCGTTTATTCAGAAACCCAATGTATTATAATCCCGCTTTTTAAAATCTAAAATCCCAAACAGGATTTGAAAAAAAACGGGACTATAAAAAGTGGGATATTGAACTCAATTCACAACAAACAAACAAGAACATTTAAATTGACTCCGAGGTGAGGTCCCTGATTCCCATTGTTATCGACTGTACCGATGTTAAAATAATTTTCTTTCATAAAATCACCTTTGTTTGAAGAAATAGCATGGTTTATTACATTTTAAACTTCAAGCATTAATTATTTTGTATAATTTTCAAACATAACAATTACAGGTCCTTACGTATACAATCGTGATATCGCATTAATTCTTCCTTTTCCAAAGGAGTAGGTACATACATACATAATATTGAAATACACAAATTATAAAAAGTAAAAAAATAAAAAAAAAGAATTCATCATAACCCCACCAGAATTCGACAAACTTCACAATACCTCTTTCCACAAACCCGATGGATTTATACCCCTTCTTAATTTTCAAAGTTGATATACCTACATATGTACTAACATATGAACAATATACATACCATATATGCTTACTACCTTGTATACAATATTATACAAAGCTACATACATGTATGGTAGATATATATGTTCCTATTTCTATGTTCGTTTATTATGCCTACATAATCCCCATTATAAATAATTGTTACCCTACAACCAAGTTCTAATTAGAGCAAAACCTTGTCCAAGATAATGAACTGAAATTCTATTGTTATACGAATAAAACTTCTCTTACCTATCATCTCAACTCCCCACTTGTTCTTTTGCACCCTCGCTCGTCACGTCACCCTTCATCTACCGTCTGCCTTTGCTCCTTATACATATACATATACATATCTAGTTATATAACTGCCATTCGGGTCGTGCTCCATCGTAGTATATCTTCGTCACTTATTCAACTCTGGCCTGGGAGTTCTTTCTTGTTCATGGAAATGGACAATGTTGAACGAGAAGACGATGAGTACTTTTTGGAAAATGACTACAACTAATACCATTACTTTGAAGAAAAGGACATCATTTAGCCGAGGAGCAATGTTTCTGCACATACATACGAATATAGAATAAAATTGAAATAGACAAGGTGAAACATTTAGGTGGGTCGTGGGTGGCATAGGAGAGGTTTTTAATTTTGTTTGAAAATACTTATATGTATGTTTGAATGAGCATGTGGCTTAGTTTTCTTAGAAAAAGAAAAACCCAATTTTTATGAGAGGTTTTTAATTTAATTGATAATTTATTAGTATCTAAATATTTAAATTTGAGTTCGTTTTTTTTTTTACTTTTATTCTTCTCTCGCCATGCCACCGCCGCCGCCGCCGAACAGTGGGACAAATTGAGTTTTTCGGTTCCGAATAAAATCATGGCTCTTAAACGATTAAAGATATCGTGATAATTTTCTGCTTGGAGGAAATTTCCAAGGTTATACATTTTATGAATTTTAAGAAAAATATTCAATATATTTAAATCCTATTTCTGTGGGCTTCAGGTCTTTCTTTCTTTATCTCCTTTTTGATAGACGACGTTTCGTACTTGTTTAAGGATTCAAATATATTGAATTAAGAATTAAAGGTCACGAAAAAGGAATAATTTTTAAGAAAAATATTTACAGGGTGTCTGCTGAAATACGACTTTTTTCCCATATGATGGGACTTAATATTTTACCTCAGAAATTATCAAAGCTAAATTATTGAAGAAAGTCACAGTGGAATTTTGCTGCACATTTAAATGCAAATAGAGACATATATAAACTGTTTCAGTGGCACATTTTAAGTCAAGCTATGGAGAAAGTATCAGAGATACTGGGTTTCACGCGGCCACCACAACGAAACCCCTGGTTTAACGATGAGTGCCGGCAAGCACATGCAGCTAAACAAGAGATATACAAAGCGGTGCTACACAGAAGGACTAGATCTGCTGGCGAGCTCTACGAGTCTAACAAAGATGCTGGAGCTGATGGTCTCGCTCCCGAACTATTCAAAGCGACAGGCGTTGACTTGGTTAGGAGTATACACCAGCTCATCTGCAAAATATGGTCGGAAGAAAGCATGCCCAATGAATGCAACCTCAGCATTGTATCCTCAATCCTAAAAAAAAGTAGACCCTCTGAACTGCGCCAACTACAGAGGCATAAGTCTCCTTAACATCGCCTACAAGATCCTTTCTGCCGTATTATGTGATCGTCTGAAGCCGTTCATCAACAACCTGATAGGTCCATATCAGTGTGACTTCAGACCAGGAAAGTCCACTATCGACCAAATATTCACTTTTTGGCAGATCTTGGAAAAAATCCAGGAGCTTCTAATCGTGCCTACCATCTTTTCATCGGTTTTATAGCCGCGTATGACAACATCTATAAAGTCGAACTATATATAAAGCAATGTCTAGTTTTGGCAACTCTGGCAAACTTGTCCGTTTGGGCAGGATGACGATGGAGAATGCACGCTGCTCCATCAGGGTCGGAAAATATCTCACCGACATATTTAATGTCAAAAAAGGTTTTAGACGGCGGCGATGCGACTTCCTCAAAATCATTCTGGAAAGAATAGGGGGAACCACAAGCGTCAACACCAGAGGCACAATCTTTCAAAGATCCGTCCAACTACTCGAATATGCCGACAATATTGACATAATTGGAAGAACGCAGCGTGATGTCAGTATTCAGACAACGACACCAGCGCTGAAATCAAACGATGGATAATTGAGGAAAAGCACAAAACTTCCACCAGGCGACATTTTTAGCAGTATTGGTGATGTCTAGGCAGTCTTTGCAAAGAATTTTACATCAGTTTACACCTTTTTCCATATAAGATTGGTTCACGAGTTGAAAGCAAATAATACACAAGTATGCATTCAGTATTCTCGGTGTTTTCAAAAATCGGATAATTTCCCGTTTTTTCTGATTTTAACTGCCCACCGCGTTTGGCCGATTTAACGGTCCCAGATATTTTTCTGTATGGCTTCCTAAAATGTAAGGTGTATGCCAATAGGCCATGAACCATGCAACAGCTTAAGGCCAATATCCGAGAAGAGCACTGGGACCTGATAAATTCTAAGAAAATTAATGGAAAATGTTCTGCAAAGAGCACGTCATATCATCAGGTCCAGTGTTGCCGGGAAGAAATATTTCTAAATAAAAAAATTATTAATTCTAAGAACAAAAATAAGTAAATATCTTTTCTATCACACAAAATCTATTGTCTTGTGGCAGTTATATTTGCCTTTTTTTGCCTTTACCTGCTACAAGGAATCCAATTTCACTAAATATCTATACAATAAAAGTTTACTTTGAATTTTTCTAACAGGAATTACAATATTTCAAACATTAATTAACAAACCTATTCATTTTATTGAACTATACATACAAATTTACGAAGCTCAAAAAAAAAAAAAAAAAACAACCACCAAACCAAAATTTCAGGTATGAGGTAACCATAAAATAAATACCGAACTGACAGATGTTAATTGAACGTAGACGTCCACGCCAACGAAAAACAAAAACAAACAAGAAAGAGGGAAATTCCCTTTTTGACGACAGTTTGGAAGATTAAAGTGCTGCCAAATTTGATTTAAATTTGAAGTAAATTAAATTTATTAAGGTTAACATTACACTTTGCTGCAAGTGTAAGATATTTTAGGTCTTTAAAAAAAATAGGAGTACGAATGTAAAAGGAGGAGTACAGGAGTACGGAGGTGTTGAAAGGAGTACAATACTCCTGTGGGAGTACTTTCGGCAACACTGATCAGGTCAAATCAAACAATGGGTACCAATCGAGAGATATTGGCGCAAAATTTTAAACGATTTAGTAAGATGTTAAAGCATTTTTATTATATTAAAAAATGCTTCAACATCATAAGTACTAAATTGTTTAAAATGTTTCGCCATTATCTTTAAAACATAATGTAAACAATATTTCCAAACTATAATCTAAATTTTAATAAATGCCAAGGTTAAATAAAAAATGTTATTCATCAAATAAATCATAATGTTACTTTGTATATTGGTGTGATTACCGCTAGACTATATTATTGACTATCCCATCCTTTGCCTGATGCCTCTGATGGAGGTATTTCATTTTCTTCTTTTCCTTTTTCCCGTAATCCGACCTCATTCCTTAACTATTTCAGCATTCATTCTTCGCAATATTATAAATGTAGATACATAGCTGGCAATGGCAAAAGAGATACCATCTCCATTTTCACAACTTGATGAGTTTCTCCTTCACGATATAATGCTGTGCCCTGCTTTTTGGTGTTTATTTGGTTTTCTTGCCTTATGCCTTGCCTCCCATACGAATTCCAATAAATTACTTTACGCCTTGACAGTTAAGTATTTGGTATTAATTATGCAATTAAAATATTATAATGTCAATTAAAAGGCGTTTGATTAATGATGGCCTTATATAAAATAATTAAATTAAAAGAAAACAAAATTTAGTATCGTTTTTTTTTTTTTTTTTTTTGAGTTTGCAGGAAAATAAATTAAATAATTTGTGTATGTGTTGATGATGGTTTTTGTAAAGATAGTATAATGAATACCAAAACCAAGGCCACCTTACACAATTGGTATTTATGATTGAAAGAATTCATTCAGATTTATTGACGAATGCTAAAGTTTCAACTGTGAATTCCGGCAATCATAAAGTAAAATTATTTGTGGAAGCAGCCGTTACCCGCTTGCTTCGTTAAAACACCAACAACCAGGGTTAGAACGTCAGTAGTACAATTTAAGAGCAGATTTATAAAAAAAAGAGAAGTAAATCGGAAATTCCCTGAGTAGATTTGAAAATGAAAGGGAAACTCAAGTTTTCAAAAACTGGATTTTCTTACAAAAATTGAATTTTTTTGACAAAAAAAAATAAATTCTCTTCGTTTCGAAAAGGATAGAATTTTATATTCACACATTCAGAGTTGGTTAGATAAAATTGAATAACACAGTGCTGTCATTTCCGTTCATGTGTTGTGGACCAAAGAATTTTTGAATTTTTCAGTGTGAAAAAAAGGAGTAGATCTCAGAGTGGCGGAGTTAATTTATTTTCCTTCTAAAAATTAGAGTGATATTAGGCGTGTTTTTTTGCAAGCCCGGGAAGAATTGCACGAAAAAACGACCACAGGGATTAGCGACAGCATCGCAGAAACAAAATGGAGTTTTCATACAAACTATCGATAACAAGTTAAGTTAAGCCTGGAGAATTCTTTGGGTTTAGCTTAGCTCGTAGGGGATTAGTGTTGTTGTATTTAGCATGGTGATTGTTTAGAACCATCGTCGTTTTTTTCGTAAAATTCACGGGCTTAAAAAAAAAAACACGCCTTTGATTTGAATGAGGTTCAAACTGTGCCCAGGAACAACCTGGTTGCAAAATAAAATTAGGATCCATTCAGTCATTCGAGTCATGGTAGGAGTTGAATAGAAATATTATTAAAGTAGAAATGGGATAGGATTATTTGGATAAAGGAAACGTTTTAAAAAGATAGTGGCGCAAAATTTTATACGATTAAGTACAATGTTAAAGAATATTTGTACCTATGACACTAGGTTAAAAACAGGATTTTATAAAATTTAAATGGGTTAACATCGTACTATCTTTTAAGCATATTATTAAAGTTAAAATCAGCATTTTAACCTATTTTAACTTTTAAGTATTATACTAACTCTAAATGTCACTTTGACTATAAGAAATTTAGAAATAGTCAGTCGTATTTATTAGATTTCCTTAGAACACTCTTGGACAGTTGTCCATCAGCTAGCCACTGTCTAAATAGTTGGACATCTCCTTATTTATAAACGCATTCCAGCAGTTTTCTAAATATGTTCCCATATATGTACCTTCTGACATCCCTGTAATCTGTTAATTTCGTGAACATTTGGATACGTTCAATTAACATTTCATTCATTTGAACATAGTCATTCAAGTTTGGACAACCAATTCCAGAGCCTAAGTTAGACAATCAATGAAACATGTTTATAAATAAGGTTTTGGAATTGGACAGGTGTCCAAAGTTAGACATACTTTGGAATCGGTTCTTAAATAAACTGAGTATGTTTGCTCAATTGTTTACACGAACTGTCACTTTTTTAGGAGTGTTCATTTGAAGTTTTATAAGAAAATTGGTTAGGTATGATACTAGTTAAAAAATGTTTAAAAGTTTAAGAGCTTTAAGGTTAGTAAATTGTTAACTAGAATCATGCTTATACCTTCACCGTAGGTTGTTCATAATTTTGTTTCAGTATTTTAAGGATTTGAATTAATTTAATTGACTAGAAATAAGAAAATTTCAAATTCCCATCGCAAAAATGTCCGAAGTACATATTCCTGAAAAAATGTAAGCATAGTAATAATTAATTTTTGCTGCCTGATTTTTTTTTATATTCTGATAAGTGTACCAAAAAATTTTCACAATGGACCAACTTATAGTCTAAGTGTATCATCAAGCGTTTCTGCTGACAGCTACGTAAACCTCACCAACAAATTTTAAATAACATTTTGCAATATAGACAAATTCTGGACACGACACCACAATTTTTGTCATCCCAAATTCTGGCTGATCCTGTTTTAATTATAAATTAATTTTGTTGTAAAAGAGATTATCATAATTATTTTATTTAAGTAGATATTATTATTTATTTGTAGAATAGTACAAAAAAAAAACAATTCCTTCTTTTTATCAAAACAAAAATGTGCACATATAAATATTTCAAGATAAACAATACAAAAATACTTATGGCGTTTGTTAATTTTTCATTCGGTTTCAGATAAAATTATGCACGTGGTATTGTGTGGGCGCATATTATGTGTTACTAAGCAAACAGATCATGAAATTATCTGTGAATAAATTCTTCTGTACACCAACAAAAACAAACACAATTTAAATAAAAAATAATCTCTCTCTCTCTCTTTGTGAATTGACGCGTCCGTCAGACAAAATTAAATGTTTTATTATGAATTTTCCGCCATCGCGTCTAGATGATTTTCTTTGTACATACCTACTGTGTCACTGTGTGAATATTTTCTTATTTGTGTCTACTTTAAGATTTTAATAGCGCCGCTGCCGCGCCGTCGAGACAGAGAGAATGAGCACACGATCGATGATGATGGCGTCGAAAGAGAAAAATTCTTTTCGCTTGGATAGCAATGGGATATTTTGCATACAAGTCATTCCAAATTGAATTTTCAAATAATAAGATTTTCAAAAATTGTTCTAATGCCAAATAAAAAAAAAAATACCAAAGCCTGTCGGTTGAGGAAAAATGTTAAAAAGAATTCTGTTTTCTTATTAAGATTTTAAGGTGACAAATAAAGTAAGTAGGTACCTCTTAGTTTTTTTAGTTTTCTGATAAGTAAGCATAAGCATATCTATGTAGATAAGATCAGCGTTGTCGCTGTTATAAAAAACAAATATTTTGTCAAATACTTTAAAAAAAATAGTGCCATTTCCGTGCCAAAAAAAAAAACAAATTCTTCTATTTTGTTTAATCAAAAAAAACTATCAGTCGTATTTATTAGATTTCCTTAGAACACTCTTTGACAGTTGTCCAGCTGGCCATTGTCTAAATAGTTGGACTTTTTCTTATTTATAAACGCATTCCAACAGTGGCCTACAAATTTTCTCATACACTCAATCACATCCCTGTAATCTGTCAATTTCGTGAGCATTTGGATACGTTCAATGAACATTTCGTTCATTTGAAGTTTATTTTTCAATTTTTTGTTCATTGAACGTACCCACTTTAGAATAGGTTTGGACAACCAATTTCAGTGTCTAAGTTAGACACTCGATGGAACATGATTATAAATATGGTTTTGGACTTGGACAGCTGTCCAAATTTAAACATACTTTGGAATGGGATTATAAATACGACTGTATATTTTTAATATTATTTACAGAGTTTTAATATTTGTTCTATTCATGTTTTGTCAAAAAATAGAAATTTCTGACAATTTTAGGACTTCTTCGAGCAATTTTTTATCAGAGTTCGTAAACATTCGTTTTATTAGTCATATTGAATTTTCACGTGCCACAAGTAAATTATCGTGTCAAAAAAGTTGAACAGTGCCACTTCGACAACGCTGGATAAGGTACTTGAATTTATATATAAATTGTTCCTCTAACCGGTTAAATCATTAAATTTGACCCATGAAGTACCAAAGTAAGACATTTATATCTGTCAAATCAACTTTTATATTACAAACTGTCAGTGTCATTTTTATTAAGTCTTTGTCTTTGCAAATTCTATCAGAATGACACGATTTAACAACTTTAACAAAATTAAAGAAATTTGTACTGAAATGTCTTCGAGCTCGAATGGCATTGTGTTTTGTCAAAAAATGTTGTTTAGTTTTGACGCTTATTTTTGGTAGATGTGTCAATAAGTTAAATTGTCTGCATCTGGAGTGAATTATCGAAACGCTCTTAAATTAAAAAATGGGGTCTATGTGTATAGTTATCGTATCATATTTTTTTTCAAAAATAATCAGCATTTATAGCATCGGCATTTGCTATAGAGTCATGTTAAATGACTTCCCTAATTGAAAGACACGAATTTGGAAAATATATGGCGTTTCAACAGGATAGCGCTACGTTCTAAGAAACAATTAACTTATTATGAAATAAACATTTATCATGAACACATAATTTAACGTAGGTAAACCTAATAGACCAGTGAATTGAATTTCAAGATCTTGTAATTTGACGCCCCTTGGTTATTTTTTTTTATATGAACTTTAATCCAAATCGTTAATAAAGAAAATAAAAAAAAAAAAAATATTTATATGGCAGCTACCCTTTTACATGAACTCAAATAACAGTAGACGCACAGACCGCATCTTAGATACTATCGAACTCCTCTATTTCCTTATAATATAATTGATTACAACCTCTAAATTTTGTAGACGAACCAATACTTGCCATTTAGAGCAAGTAAAAAAAGGATATATGCGATACCCACTTCTTTCGTCTTCCCTATAATCGAAATGTTAGAATTTTATAAAATGTTAACATTTAACATTTTCTTACAAAGATATTATTACTTTTACATACTTTTTAAAACTTAATTTTTTTTTAACATTAAAATCTTTTTGAAAAAACAAGAGAAATTAGATGCGACCCAGTCGCGCGCTATGAATTACATCACATCAACTCATTTTGGCACAACATTTACTGACTGGCGTCATTCTTTATGTTCGTTAAACAATTAATGCGTTGACATGTTGGACATACTTAAGTACGTTGATAGTATACTGATAATTTTACTACGTGCTAAGTCTTTTATACTTGGCTGATATATATTTCAGTATAGATGTGTATTATTAAGAAACCTTCAACTATAGTTACGTCAAAGAGTCAACGCATTGACCATTTACATATTAACCCTCTAATCCTACGAGTTTTTTTTTCACTGGAGGGCAGGGCTGCATCCAATTTACTGCGTACATAAGTAAGAAAGATTTCAGAAATCGTATACATACCTTCTACATATGTACATATGTAAATTCTTTTATATGGTATGCGGGTATCTAAAGGGTTTTTCAAAAGGGACGCTACAAAAGCAGACCAACAGGGACAGCAAACGACGCCATATTTCTTGCCGCTCTTTTGACATTTCTCTTCAGTAAGGTTTGCCATTTCATGATGGAAAGATATACGAGCCAACAACGAGTCGAAATTGTTAAAATTTACTACCGAAATTCGGAGTCAGTGGCCTCAACGTTAAGAGCGGATTTTCATCGAAAAATCATATTTAGCGATGAGGCTCATTTCTGGCTGAATGGCTTCTTCAATAAACAAAATATGCGGTATTGGTCAGGCAGCAATCCACACGTACTCTATGAGTCATCATTGCATCCCGAAAAAATTACGGTTCGGTGTGGTTTATGGGCCAGCGGCGTCATTGGGCCGTACTTCTTCCGTGATGATCAAGACCGGCACGTTACTGTGAATGGGGATCGCTACCGTTCAATCATAACCGAATATTTTTGGCCCCAATTGGATGATATAGACTTGGAGGACATGTGGTTCCAACAGGACGGCGCCACAAGCCACACAGCGAATGTCACAATCAATTTATTGGAAACCAAGTTTGGAGAACGTGTTATCTCACGAAATGGTCCAGTCGCTTGGCCGCCTCGGTCGTGCGATTTGACGCCGTTAGACTATTTCCTGTGGGACTACGTCAAGTCTATGGTCTATGCCAACAAGCTAGCGACGATTGATGAACTTCGTACGAATATCGAACATGAAATTGCAGCAGTATCGGCCGATTTATGCTTGAAAACCGTCGAAAATTGGGTTCAGCGTCTGGACTTCTGCAAGCGTGCCCGTGGCCATGCAAAAGAAATCGAGTTCCATACATAATGGCATCAAACGTACTTTCACAGGAATAAAGAATTTCATTGATATCCAAAACCGTTTTTGTTTTATTTAAAAAAAACTTTTGTAGCGCTCTTATTGAAAACCCCGATATAAGAATTAAAAAAAAAACATGACAGCCCCGTTTTTTGAAAAAGTGAGTAGCCAGCTCAGAAAATTGTTACACGTACACAATAACAAAATAAAATGCATGACTAGGTCGCACGAACTTGCTCGTATGTGCGATCACTCTGATGTGGTTTCAAAGTCTTAATAATTTTAAAAACTTTTCATCCGATAAAAGAAATTTAGTTTAGCGGAGTGAAAAAAAATAATTTTGAAAAAAAATCATCCAGCCATTTTCGAAATATCGAATTTTCAAAAAAGAATTTTAAATTTTTTTTAAATCCAAAATTTGATTTTTTGAAAATTTTGACAATATTATTCAAACTTATTTGTTGCTTTTGTGCACAAATTTTTGTTGAAATTGGTTCAACAGATAATGAGATAGGTAGTCGAAAACCCAAAAAAAAAAGGTTCTATATGTAAAAATTTATCTATGGTCTAAAAATGGTACCTTTTTTAGAAGATAGATACATTTTTTTCCTAATAATATGATGGATCGTTCTGATATTAGTTCACACAAAAGTTTTAATGAAAATCGTAGGAGCCGTTTCTGAGAAAAGTGAGATTTCCAATACCGGTTTTTAAACACTTGTATTGGAGGTACCATTATTTTTGGTTATAAGAAAAAAATCTATTGAAAATCTTCTAGATAATGTCAAAAAACTGCTGGGTGCTAAGTTTAATAAAAATCGACAAAGTCGTTTTCGAATTATTAAGTTCTAAAAAAAAAATTTAAACTTTTTTTAAAAATCCAAAACAAATTTTTTGTAAAATTTTGGTACACAATATTTTTAAAATTATTATAAACATTCTCTATAAAAAAATTGATCAAAATCGATTGAACCGTTTTTGAGAAAATCGAAAATCAAAAAAATGATTCTATGGGAGGTACCATTTAAAACTATTTTTCCAATTTTTTTTTTTTAAATGATAGCATTTTTTGTTACAGATTTTTTTTTTTTTTTAAGTTGTGGGCACGTTTTTGAGAAAAATAAGAATATTTTGGTAAAAAAATTTGTACGGCAGGAACCGATATTTATGGTTTTTAAAAAAATTGGAAAAATGTTACATGACTGTCAGTATTTCTGGATGTAACAGCGTCTCAACAATGGCTTGAGGATTATCTGAACTCTAAATCCGGCAGTTCTGCTTATTGACGTAGCCATTCAACCAAAAATTAGCTTCATCGCTGAACAAAATTTTCTTGAAAAAATCGGGATCAACAGCAATCTCGTCCTCATGACATTACAAGCAACAAAGCCGATTCATGCTTCACCAAACTGGTTCTAAAAATCTTGAAGAATCAAAATGTTGATGTCGAAAAAAAAATTAAAACTGACAAATTATACAATTTTTTTAATCTAATAAAACTATTTCATCATTTCGAAAAATCTTATCTACGAGAACACAAAGCTGACCCGTCCGTGAATTTAAATTTCTTCTTACCTAAAAGTCAAAAGTTTTCCTTGTATAGCATTTGATTTTTAATTTTCGCGATTTTTGATATTAATTTTTATTACCACTTTAAAATTTCAATTTTTCGTGTTGAAACATTATATCCAGCCGATCGTGTCAAAGCCAAAAAGAAATTTACAAAAAAAAAAAAAGAAACTAATTATTCAGGAAGCAATTACCCTAATGACAAGCATATGCGGGAATGATGATGGGGATTACAACAATAATTCGTATAAACGCACGCACGCGGCATGCTGATGTTGATGATCAATTGTTTGATGCTTTTCTCGCTTATTGAGTGAAGTCTCTGGCTTATAGTAGTATATAGTATAGAGCTCCCCCTCGTCAAAGTGATCATATTTCTATCTCTATATCTATACTATGTGCTGAGATTTTGGGCCCAACTGACACGACAATCGTTAAAAAAATAAAAAACTATGTGCGTGGGTTAGACTCCAGGGAACTGTTTTTCTGAATGTTGTGATGTCTATACATGCACACATTGTGGATGATGGTCCCCCTGTCATTAATGACACCGACATCGACAGTGCGACTCACGCAGTCGTCTTTTGTGACTTGTACGGTATCAGGGGACGACTAGACAATATCTCTGGGGGGAAACTGGTAAACACATGTTGGAACAAAAGAAAACTAGGAGAATGCGATAGCCACCGAGACGCATTGCTTCGCGGTCCTCAAAGTCGTCGTTGTCGTGGTCGTCGCTCGTCGTCGTCATCATCATCGACACTGACAAGAATCACTAAAACCTTGTCTCAAAAGCCATTTATAAAGAAGTGCTCTTTACCACATTGGGCGCATAATGATCATCTCAGATCCATGATCTATCACGGCTTTGCCTGCTGCTATGATGTGATCGTGCTCGTTGATCGAGTAGATTTACCATAATTTCATTCATCCGGTATCTTGAAGCATTTTTTTTGTTGTTGAATTTGCGCTTTTTTAAATATAATTCCCCACGAAGTATTTAAGATTCCAAAGGCATAGCTTGAGACAATTGCCAAAAATATGTAAGTTGTACGTGTTTTGGTTCAAAGTTGTCGAATACAAATAAATCAAAAAATAAAGAAGTAAAACTGTTATAAATATTTTAGAGACCCATAGGTACATACCTATCACGTGTAATTGTGGTTCTCAACTTATCGAACTTGATGATAGATTTATATTCATTAATCAACAAAAGATTCATTTAATGATAAAGTTACGTCTAACAAGTGGCATATTATAAGCATGTGTAGTGTGTACCTGTATGTATATTATGATTAATTAATATACCTAATTAAATAAGCCAAGTACTGAGCTTAAGTAATTTCCTTATTTTATACTGTTGATGTTTTTATTGCACTAAGCAATATTATGTGAGATTGTCCGATTGATAAGAATTTATATAAATGTATACTCGTACAATAGCTTAACGAGCTTATATAGAGATAATAAAAGGCGAACAACTTAATTGATATTTGAAATTTGTTGAGTTTAAGTGGCTACACGAAGCCATTAATTAAATCGTAAGTGGTTGTCTTTAGATTATAAACTAAGGAATTAAATGACGCCACTATTTAAATAATTTATAAGAATGTATCTACATATAAGATTATAAATTCACTGACAGTATAAGTTCATGATATATTTTGTGGTGAAATTTTAAATTAAAAAAAAAAAAAAAACATTAATGCTTTTCTTTAAGGTTAATAAATTGCAGTTAATTAATTTAAGCTTTTATTTATTTAAATTAATTGGTTTCGTGATTGCAAATGAAGTACTTCTACTTTCTTAAAAGTGTTGGGTATATTATAAAGGTAGAAAATATTTTTCCGTTGAGCAAAGACTTGAGATTTTGATTAAACTTTACATTACAATGATAGCGAACTAAAAAAAATGAACTTCCCAATTCAGTTCGTCTCGTCTGTCAGTTTATCTTCCTGTCTGTCTGTTCCCTCGGCTACGACGGCCTAAAAGGATTGTTACTTAAACTTGTAACATAACATTTTTTGGACATTTATTTTTTGAGATCAAAAATAACGGTGCCTGCGATACAATTTTTGTTTTAGAAATTAATGAAAATTTATTTATTTTTCAAAAATGTGTAATTTTCAATAATTTTTAATACGCATATTATTATAATAAAAATAAAAATATTAGGTATTATAAAAATATTGTTATGGCAACTCCGATAAAACCTTTTCGATTTTAATATATTTGAATCCTATTTCTGTGGGCTAGACGACGTTTCGTACTTGTTTAAGTACTTCTTCAGGTCTCTAAAATTTTTTAAGAATTAATATTTATTTCTACTAAATATATATATAATACTTACAATGTGTCCTAAAAATTATTTGGAAAAAGAATTGTGTTTATATCTATTTTGTAATCTATTATAAAATTATATTTATCTTTTTTAATTTGAATATCTTGAAAAAGACGTTTCAAATTATTAAAATTTAAATAATAATATTTAATTCTGAATACAATTTCAAATTATTCAAAATACTCATAAATAAAAACAAAGTTAAACATAAAATATTAACTATCTATCAATAAATTGGCCATAGATATTACTAAGACCTTCTAAGTCCGATCGTCTATTAACTGTATTTTCAGTCTTTAAAATATGCAGCATTTCTATAAGCATTCTTTTATTGTAATGTTTTTCTGTTTGTAAAATTTCTACATTACTAAAGTCTGGTCTATGTCCTTCATCTATACAATGTAATGCTAAGGCTGTTTTTTGTGAGTTTCCATTATTTATATCAGATTTATGACCTGATATACGGTTTTTTAGTTTCTGCATTGATGTTCCTACATAAACAGAAGGACAACCTAATATTCCATCACCTAAACATTTTATTTTGTATACAATATTAGATTTTTCTTCTTTTATTATTTTACTTTTAAGATTTGAAAATAAAGATGTTCTTAAAGTATTAGCTGAATTAAAAGCTTTACGAACATTTTCTTTATTTCTTATAGGAGCATCTAATATTCGATTTGAAAGATTGGGAATATATAAACAACTTTTATAAGAGAACTGTGTTACATTTGGTTTTAAAATTGTTTGTGATAATGGATTAAAATACCTATTTATTAATGTTTTGATTATATTAATTGGAAAAGAATTTGAAGATAATGTATCCGTAATTATTTTAATGTTTTTGTGACGAAATGTAATGTCACTGATATTTAATACTCTACTTATAAAATTTTTTGCCGTATTGATAATAATCTGTTTTGGCTGTTTCGAATTGAAGTTAATAAGTCGACCCGATGAAGTTGGCTTTTTATACTAATCAAACATTAAATGATTATTTCTTCTTACTACCAATACATCAAGATATGGAAGTGTTCCATTTTTCTCAACTTCTACTGTAAATTGTATACTAGGGTGAAAAGAATTTAGAGCACTTAAAGTAGAATCAACTTCATTAGATTTAAGAATAATAAATATGTCATCAACATATTTCGTAATTATTTTTGGTTTATTAGGCAGTTTGTCAAAAACATTGTCTAATAAAGCTTCCATAACTATATCTGCTAATATTGGAGATGCAGGAATACCCATTGGAACTCCTTGTTTTTGTTGAGAAAATATTTTATCAAATACCAAATAATTTTATCAGAAACAGGTTGTTTAACTGATTTTGATATGAAAAAAAAATATAATAATTAAAAAAATTTCATTTTCTTTTTGAAAATTTAATATTTTCAAAGCGATTAGGTCCATTTTTATTGAACTTGGCACCAAGCTGTTTTTAAAAAATTATCAATGAGATTTTAAATTAAAAATATTTTTTTAATCAAAAATAATGACGTTTTAAAAACGTTAAGGAAAATCTTATTTTTCTCAAAAAATGCTACCAAAATTTTAAATAAAGTTTTTTGCTAAGTTAATATTAGTTCGATCTACAATATTAATAAAACAAGTTTTGTACCAAACCATTATTTATGGTACATTTCAATTTATTTTGAGTTTTGTGGTTTTTGTGAAATAGCTATAACTCCAGCTTATAAAATCATAGTGGTAGTTCGCCCAATTGTTGCTGTTTCATTCAAACCTTCAATTTTATTTTTTAGGCACATTTGATTTTTTAGGTGCATTCAAAAAATATTCGATATTAAATTTTTTTAAATAAAAATTTTTGATCTTTTTTTTTTCAATTTTCAATTTTTTTTTTTGAAAACTCTATATTTCAAAAACGGATACAAAATTTTGTTTAATTCAATTTTTAACTCAAAATTTTTATAAAATAAGAAAAATGTTTATATTTTGTTTTACATTTTTTTACATTTTTAAATAATTACAAAATTTCCTATATGCAAAATTATTTTAAAAAATCGCTACGCTTGTTAAAAAATCAAAAACTGTACATGGTTTTGTTGTAAAGATAATTTTAGAAGTTGTATACTTCATGCAATACAAACAAAAAATCCATTAAAAGAAATTTAATACAAGCCGAACATAGATACAGTGGAATCTCTCTAACTTGAACACACACGTAACGTGGCCTGTTTAAGTTATTGGATTGTTCAAGTTACTGAAAAAAATAAAAAAAGTCTTCGTTTTTATTTTTGTTCAATTTATTATTATAAATTTGTGTAAATGACACAAAACAAAATTGTATTTTAACCAACTTTAGACAAAAAAATTGGTATTTTACATTGTTGAAAAATAGCAAAACATTTTTCAGCGCGCTTTCTCTGAGGTTTTGGAAAAGTGTGAATTCTGAGGAATTCCCCTTGAATCAAACCAGTTTACAAACGTAGTAACCTACAATGAGGAAATTTAAACTTCTGTTGGTATAAAATTTATTTGTTCAAGCTAAAGAGCTTCAAATGTCTTAACTATTCAACTTATAGAGCCAGCAATAAAAAAGTTCAAGGTAAAGAGTCTTAAAAATTGCCTGTTCAAGGGAAAACAACATGTTCAAGTTATTGGATTGTTTAAGTTATCGTATGTTCAAGTTAGCGAGAGTCCACTGTACCTATGTACATTATAGTAAAATATTAAAAAAAATAAATAAATTGATTAGCAACAATAATCACCCTTTTTCTGCAAAATCATAATTTTTTCCAGTGCGGCCGTAAATTGGTTGATGCGAAATGAAAATTATTGCGTGAATTGATTGTCAAAAATGTTCAAATTTCCCTTTCACAATTTATTTAGTTAACTCTTGTTGTGAAATTCATACCTCTAAACAAGTTTTACTTTTAAAGGTTGTTTTTTTTTATTATTTTTTGGATGGAAGAGCAACCCGAGCAGATTCAAGACTACCATTAGGTACATCCAGAAAAAGCATTAATTTTGTGTAGTTTTTATTTTACAATTTCGTGATAAAAATTTTTATAGAGAATTAAAATTTTCTACAAAACATTTCAATAAACTCTATGCCTGTTACGATAGAGGAATTGAATGCCAACATTAAAATAACATCAATGGCCAAATACCACATGAATTGCTCGAACTTGAAAATCATTAAAAATTAAATGTAAAGAACTGTTTTTTTTAAGATTACCCAATAAAATCAATCAATTAATTTTATTTTGTTTTTATTTTTGAAAAAAGAATTTCTAAATGAATCAACCAATAGATACAGCCACTGATAATTATTTAATAAGAGAACAAACAAAAACAACACACATCTATACAAAAGGATAATTAAACAGAATAATAACACCCTGTCACAAACACTTTCAAATTAATAAAATTTAATTTTTCTTTAATAACTTATAAAGTTTTGCAATAAATAATTATTCATTCAATTCAGCCATTAGTTATAAGTTAAATTTTTAAATAACCCACGTTAAATACTAATTGAACATCAAAATCCAATTAAAATATGATGACAAAAAAAATATATTTAACAAAAAAAAAAAAAACTCCCACGTTCTTAAAATTGCTTTACATTTTTTTTTGTTATTTAAAAAAATAAATTAATATAAAATTCATAAATAAATGTGATCCACAACCCCAAAACATATTTATATATATGTATATTGTTGTAGGTATACGTAGGAAGCAATTCAGACAAAAAAAAAATAAAACTAATTAATTTGTTGATGAAATTTTAATTAAAAACCTTTGTGTGTATTTTTTTTTTTTTTTTTAAATTCAACGAAATAAATCACACAATGTATAGAGACAATACATTTTAATTCCCAGTATAAACCGAAACATGACCTTTTATATTAAAATATTATATTTATTAAAACAAAATAACAAGAAACTCGGAAATTAAAGAAATACAAATCAAAGTGATGATGGGGGGAAAATTCTATTTAAAATAACTCCCCCCCACCCTTTCAAGGATTTGATGAAGTTTTTCCTTTAAATATGGTGATGGTGAAATCCAAATGGACACCTAAAAAGTATATAGACAACAACAACAAAAAATGTAAGAAAAACTTAAATTGAAATTCTGAAAATTGAAAAAAAACAAGCAAAGTTATTCGTGTGACTCTTTCGTAGAATTTTTCACAAAAAAAAACGAGTTCATTTAGCTTGTCCTTCTCAGGTCTCAAGTTATACGTAAAAAAAAAAAGAACCTTTACCCATGAGCCCATATTAATGGTTACCACTATGGCTAATATATTATCATTTGGTAATTTTTTTTTTTAATTTGGTAACTTTGCAGATGTTTCAATGGCAACTATTTGATTTCAAAGTAGTCAAACTTTTTTAGTTAAGGCCGTGTGTAGTTTGAGAAAAAATTAAATCCATAGCCTATTCGGTTTTAAATTTGTTGATGTTCCTACGCCCTATTCTTAGTAGATTTATTAAAAAATTTAGTACAAATTAATTTCAAATACACATTTAGTACAAATTAAGTACAAATTAAGTACAAATTTAGAACAAATTTAGTGCAAATTATTCAGTACACATTTAGTACAAATTAAGTACAAATTTAGTACAAATTCAGTACACATTTAACGCAAATGTAGTAAAAATTCAGTACATATTTAGTACAAATTCAGTATACATTTAACACAAATTTAGAAAAATTCAGTACACATTTAGTACACATCTAGTACAAAATTTAGTATACTTATTATAAAGGAAAAATAAGAATACGATTTTTTCAGGACAGTTATTTTTTTTTTTAAATAAGTTTCATACATACATATATTTTTCTGATAGTGGCAACGCTGCCTATGGCCCTCTTTCCTTTAATATCTGCCTGCTCACACCTCTTCCTCCTTATTCAACCATTCTATGGGAAATTTTCTTTAATCTACTCGCATGAGTTATCGCTAATGAGTTTTAATTTAATTAAAAAAAAAAAAAAAATGCCACACGTTATTCTGTGAGGTTTTTCTTGCTGTATCTCCTACACTTTTACTGCTGCTATATATACAGCACTGCAGCGCAGCACCACCTCCACCTTTTTTTGGCCGAAGCCGGGTTGCTGTTGGAGTGGCTCTGCTGGCTGTTGATGCCTTCTTTTCTTGCGTTGCTGCTTGCTGCCATGAAGTCGTACAATGTATAGCGAGTGTGACGACGACGACGATGGCGACGTGTCCAATTGTTTATATACTGTAATTCACCATCCGTCATTATTCTTTCCTTTAGTTTCTATATGTATATGTGTGTATGTGTGATTTTGGTGTGATTCAATTGAATGTACTTGCAACCGGAAATTAAATGTTGGAATTCGTTTTTATTAATTTATTTTTTTTTTTTTGAAAAAATTTACTAATAAAACAAAATATATATTTATAAGTTGAAGTGCAATTAATAATTGTGTATCCAGGCTTACTAACATCATATACATAATTTTGCTTACATATTACGTACATAAATACATCCATGCATATTATGTATATATTACTCATTGGATTTTTGCACTTTCGCTCTGATGATGATTTAACTTTTGATTTCTCTAATTAAACGATTAAATCATGAATAATATTAAATGTACGTAAGATATCTTCATGACCATAATCAGGAACTTTCGTTTCGTACATCAGGGCTGTCGAATAAAAAAAAATCATATGGCGAAGTAATTATAAGGATTAAAGAGGAGTGTATAAATTTGATGACTGAGTGTTGGAGCGTGTTGGAGAAAGTTTAATAAAATAAACAAATACATACGTTTCTGCATGCAGTACTGCACCTTGTATAAGATATGCATTATTTTTGAAATTATATACGATATAGTGGTGTGATTTGTTGAACAGATGCGAATGTACATAATGTGCTGGACATTGTACCTACTCTCTTTTACAAAAAAAAAAAATTAAAAGCTAAAGAAAACTCAAATTTAAATAAATGCACATATCTTTATTAATAATACTTCAAGGACATGATGGCTTTAATTCTTTTCATTCTCAACTTAAATTTAGCAGAACGCATGAGCAAACGATTCTGCGCAAAAATTCACAGAAAGGATAGTATGCAAATTATTCCTTTTTTTATGGCCTTTTTAACTTAAATAATAATTGAGTCCTATTTCCAGTTCTTAAGGTCTTTCTAAGTTGTTTTTTTTTTTTTATTTTTTTTTTTAAATTAGAAATAAGTAGGTACAGGGCCATTCATTATTTGGTTTCGAATGTAAAGCTAAATAAAACACACACAACGATATATTTTTAGTGAAAATTTAATTTCATTATAATGTTTGGACTTTGCACCATTTAGTGTGAAAAACAATATCATTCAAATGGTCGCCTCGGGAAGATTCGCAGCATGAGATTCTTTTGAACTAATTTTTAACCAGCGGTATCTCGGCCATAACTTGAGTATTGTTGGTTTTTAATGCGTCTAGAGTTCGGAGATTATATTCGCGTCAACACGGCCTTTTGCGTAGCCCCACAGAAAAAAATGTAACGGTGTCAAATCGCATGATCTTGGTGGCCAATTGACGTCGCCAAAACGTGAAATTACGCGAGCAGGAAACTTACTCACGCAATAAAGCCATAATTGGTCTTGTTGTATGGCTTGTTGCCCCGTCTTGTTGGAACCACATATCGTCCAAGTCATAATTTTCAATCGCCGGCCAAAAAAAAAATCAGTTATCATTCGACATTATGGACCAAATTCGGATCATCAGCAACACTTGCACTTGCAGCAGTAATTTTTTTGACTGAGCGTGCATTACGATGATGCAAAGGCCTTACGACATCAGTAACGCTTCCACTCTTTTCAAATTCCTTCACAATTTTACCGATTGCTTGCGTAGTAGGTCGATTATGACGACCATAATCATCGCATAATGCGCAAAAAGTGGCTAAATTATATGAGTTCTGCAGATTAAAGTCCAATATGTAACTTGTTTGATCTAATTTCTCACTATGGAAAAACACCCATTTATGATTATTTTTTCAATATTTGTTTTGTTCATTATTTAAAACATATACCTACACTTAAAATTGTAAGACCTCTTCCTGAATTTTCTGCGGGCCCATAAACCCTGATCTGATATTTTGTTTAAACTTAGCGGATGAAAACTTAGAAATTCTGATGTAGGGACGTATTTTTTAGAGAAATTCACAATAAGAGCCTTAAACTATTTTTTGAAACACTTCATAATTTAAATCTCTTTAAAATAAATATAAATATACCTATTTTGTATATTATATGCAATCCACGTTTTATTAGCTTCACGTAAATTATTTAAAATAATTATATACATATGTGTCACAAACTAAAGCCAGCCACAAAAATACATTTAAATTGACAAATCACTTGAACAACTGCAACAATGCATTACTCGGGCTTAAAATAGAATTACAGAAAGTGACAGAAGAATAATCTATTTCCGTTGTAAGTACATATATTCTGAATCTGTTCTGTCCTTTGTCCCAGCAGCATCCCCATGCATACATGTAAATAAACAAAAACAGATCGTTATTGAGATGCTTAGCACACTTCAACTACATAATATTATGTACATATGTAATATTATTTTTTTTTTATTTTATTTGCACGAGATCAATCATTTGTGATTTTTTTTTAAATAGCTGATTTAAGATGTGTCTGGTATGTGTCTTCTTTCCAAAATTAAAAAAAAAAATATGTAACTTAGCAAAATATTATTGTATGCACATTGCACAATGCATAATATTGCACATATGTACTTATAACGGATCATTCATTTCGTGGTTTTAAGTTGGTAGCGCTGGCATTTGACACATCTCAAACTCAGCTGTCATTTGAATTGTCATAATATTAGTTGAATGTTTGCCATTTACGATAATGGATCGCTTAGCAATCGAACAACCCGTCAAAATGTTTAAAACTTCCTACAAAAGTGGTGATTAAAACATAGCCACTTTTGGCACGCTATGATTATGGTCGTCATAATCGACCTGCGTAGTCGGTCAATCAAGCAATCAGTAAAATTGTGAAAAAATTTGAAGAAAGTGGAAGCGCTATCTGATGTCATAAGGCCTGTGCATCATCGTAATGCACGATCAGTCGAAAATATTACTGCTGCAAGTGCAATTGTTGCTGATGATCCGAATTTATTCATTTCTCGGCGATTGTAAGTCATGATTTGGGCGGTATGTGGTTCCAACAAGACGGGTCAACAAGCCACATAACACAAACAATTATGGCTTTATTGTGTGAGAAGTTTCCTGGTCGAGTAATTCCACGTTTTGGCGACGTCAATTGGCCACCAAGATCATGCGATTTGCACCGTTACATTTTTTTTTCTGTGGGGCTACGCAAAAGATCGTGTTTATGTGAATAATCCAAAAATATTACGGAGGGTTTAGGCGTTATGGCATTTTTTTTTTGGTATTATGAAGTTCCAATTTTCGATCAGACTTTGGTGGTTTTTTGGTTTGGGCGTTATGGTTTTTGCCGAAAAACCTAACATCGAAGAAAATTTTGAAAACTACTTCCTTTTAGGTGGAAAGATTGAATATAATTAAACTAAAAGTTCAAGTGAAACGCATTTTGGAGTTGAAATCACTTGAACTTTCAGTTCTTTCAATTTTTTATCAAAGTGGCAACTCTTGGCATCGTAGGTATAGGTAAAACTGGCTACTATAATTTTGAAAGCCCGTGGTATAACTGTTACTGTAGACTGTTACGTCTCGGATTCGAATCGCCATCCTATATGTCACCTTAAAACAGAATTTTTTTCAGGGGTTCCTGCCTCTTGCGAGGAATTGTCAAATCCTCTAAGAGTATCTCTTGCGATGAAAAGGTGCCTCTCACCTTATCCGTTCGTATATTCGGCAAAAAATTGTAGGTCTTCTCCCATTCATGCTAATAATGCGCATACGGGAATAGTCGAGAGTTGTGAGTCGCTTGGTTCTGGTTCTACACGAGCTGTCTTGCCACCAAATTTATTTATTTTTAAAACTAGCTAATATGTAGATATGTAATGTAAATAGTTGTATTGTTGTATTGTTGAAAGAAGTAAAAATAAGAATTATTAAATTATTTCCTTTATTCGTGACCTTTTTATTACTTTTTGAAAATTCCAATGTAACTACTACTAACATTATAAATAAAAACTAACTTTTTTTTTTATTATTTTCTTTTGCAGCTCTTTTCGCAATTTTATTCTCACAAAATTCTGTTTTCAAAATAAAATAAAAAAAGTTGATGTTAAATAAATATCTAAATGTATTTTATTAATGACTTTGGAATGAGTGATTGATTATATTTTGTGTCTGTTCAATCCACCTGTTGGATAAAATCATTATGCCTGATGGCTTTCTTTTTATATCTATCTATCGTATAGGTATGTATTTGCATATTTAACCAGTCAGGTAGCCATATATAATGTAGGTAAACACTTTAAGGAATATATATATTTTCGACCTCTACAGACACCTAATAATGGCTTCTCATATAGTTAATGATTCATTAACATGATATTTATATTTTTTTATCGCAATATAGGTATCTACCTTAGTGGCTAATTTTTTAAATTGAAAATGCAACAAATAAGTAATAACTTTACTTTAAGTGGCGTACCATATTCAACCAGACATCAACTGGATTTAAAAACAAAAAATTAATCATCAATGTAGGTATATTATCTCTCTCGCCTTCCCCAATTATCACACAGGTAAGTAAGGTAGGTAGATATATTATTGCAATTAAACTTTAATCATGAAAATAGGCCAATTAAAATGTATATCTATTAAATCGTGCGAAAATAAGAGAAATAAAAAGTTCACCCTTCTCCAGTCATTTTCAATAAACCAACGCCAACCTATATCTATAGCTGCTATATACCTACTGCTAGATCCTTCACCGCACACATCAACCGTTGTTCGTTTGCTCATATATATTTATACCTATCTATGTATGTAGTTGTAGTGGCAGGCAGGCATCACCTGGTCTCAGTTAATTAAACCACATGGATAATTACACAAGATTACATTGATTAATAGACAGAGGCCGGTCAGATATTGCGCCGACAACATTTCATTCGATACTAATTAACGCGAACAACGAGTCTAAAAACTTCATTCGCGCACGTTAATTAATAACCCCCTGCTGTTTGTTGTTGTATTTGTGTAGCACGGAATATCTAAATATATACAAGAACAACAAATAGTAGGTAAGGTAGCTATAGGTATTTAAAAGTAGTAAGCCGCGACTTAGGCTATTATAGCTATTCTGTTTCTGTTAAACTTATTGAAAGAGGGTGATTCTAAGTCTAAATAATAACAGGGAATTTGATATGGCCGCCTCTTGTGGACACCTCATATAATTACTGGGCCAATTGTTGCCATGATGTGCGCGCTAACGTACATACATAATATAGGCTTGCAGACTAATTAATTGATTGCTTGCTGCTTCTGTTGATATAATACTAACAGTACCTAAATACACTTTGACCATAAATTAGAAACTCGTTCGTCAAGCCTTTTCGATAGGTATTTAGAGTTATAACATTTGCTACTGCATATAAATCTTTTTCTCCTACAATAATATTATGTGTGTCTGTCAGGCTGACATTTTTTGTTAAAAAAAAAATTTTTATAGGATAAGTTGTGATTTAAAAATATTTTAAAACACATAGAAATTAACAATGTTTTTTAATCAATAAACAAAATTTGCCATATTTGGACTGAAGAACAATCCTTACGAGTTAAGATAGTTTACAGAACCGACTATATCTGTTCATAAACAAACGTCTGCTAATGGTGGACTACTTTGACTGCAAATTGATGTTGTTTGCTCGATTTCAACTCCTTACTTCTTTTTTCATACAAATTGACAAGATCAATCAACAGTTGACAGGTGACATCTTTGTAAAGTGACAACTTGACAATAATAGTCAAAAATATCGGTTCCATGAATGAAAGTTAGAAAAAAGTCAAACGTATTGAAAAAATAGATTTTTTTCTTAAATTTTATTTTTGTTTAAAAAAAAATTTTTTTTTCTTAATTTTTAAAGGCGATATTTTTTAAAATATTTTTAAGCATAAAATTACAAAGTAATTACAAAATTGGTTAAGCCATTAATAAAATATACGCAATACCCCAAACATAAGAACATTTTTGTAAACGTCTAGGCCCTGTTTCCGTTATTGGCAATTTTTGGAAAGAATCTGAAAGAATACGAAGTTTAATCAAAATAGTTGTAGCGGTTTTCGAGAAAATAAAAAAAAAACCCGTTTTAAATTATTCTAATTTTGAATTTCTAGCAGCGTTGCCGAAGTAACATGATCGTGTTTTTTTGACACGAAAATTTCATCGTGCCACGGTAGCACGAAAAAATTCAATTTTGAATCCAAATAAAGCGAATTTTGAAGAAATGTTAGGAAAATTGGTCCAAATGAAACAAAAAAATCTTATTTTTTTACAAATTATTTCTTCTAATTTTAAGTTGAATGCCACCTAAAAACAAAAATGTTTTTTACTGGTTACAGCCTCTTGCGAGGAATTGACAAATCCTCCAAGAGTATCTCTTGTCATGAAAAAGTGCTTCTCACCCTAGCCGTTTGGATTCGGCAAAAAATTGTAGTTCCCCTCTATTCCTGCCAATAATACGTACCTACACAGGAATGGTTGAGAGAATTGTAAGTCACTAGGCCTTGGTTCTACACGCCGACCAATTTATATTTTATTATATTTTTTTAATACAAGAATTTGATTCTTTTTTTCATATCGCACGAAATGGCACATTTTTTTTAGAAATGTTGGCATGAACATTTGTTTGGGGCGGCAACGCTGATAAGAAATCACATAAAAATACTCTGTATCAAATTTGAAAAAGATATGTTCATTTTATTAGGATAAAGCTCAAATTAGGGTGGACACACGGACACACAGACAAACAGACCGACCAACGACGATTTCTCCATCATCTCAACATTAATTTCAATAATTTTTTTTCACGAGACCAATGCCTGTCCCACAAAGCAAGTAAAATAATGTTGGAATTAGCTCTCCCTTAACAAAACTTTTCATATTAACATTTCTTATCAATATAAAAAAAATAGGGTACAGTTGCAACATAAAGCATTTCCTCATATGGTTTCCTTATGTTTTTTTCATTTTTTTTTAATTGATTAACGAAAAAGTAAAATAAAAAAATATTCTAATGACGCATATATTAAATTATAAAACTTAAAGTGGTGGGTGAATCGAGATTCTTAGATTTCACCCAAATTATTTTGTTCGCCTGAATGTCTGTCTATAATATAACTAACTAAACTACCGGCTGGCCGCACCACTGCTGATGTCGTGCTGTGCCATAAATTTACTTCGAAAGACAACACCGAAAAAATATTTGCATAATTAATCTCTAATTAGAAAAAAAAGTAGATTGTATCTTTTTTTTTTATATCAACTTATTATATATGCCGGGGCTGCTTTATACCTTCTGCAACAACACAACTGTATGGTAGACATTTATTGCTTTTCATGTGGGCGGTCAAACCCACGGTATAAAAGAAGCTATAAAGCCATATGATCATATCATTAAAATTAATTGTTTCAAGATATTAATGTGTATACGAACAAAAAAAAAAAAAAACGTTCCAATTAAGAACCTGATTAACGATTTTTTATTAAACTCAACTTTAATAAATGAAAACAAACAAAAAATACTTTTGAGTATTATTTTATAATGAGCTGCATCGAACAGCAAAACCAAAACTTCATTAAAATAGCAATTTAATGAAGTCGATAGACTTCAATTAGTAGACGTACCTAACCTATCTATTTAATTAATGGTTTATTAAATTTTAAGGTCATCAAAATTAAATAAAAACAAAAATCTTTTGCGTAGATTGTGTTGATGACTTAAAATTAATGTGTTATAATATGTATATTAAATTTGTTGACTTAAATTAATTGACTTTTACTAAAAAGAATATTATGTCAAATACTTTAGTAAAAGTGTATGCCAAATGTTTTAGAAAAAAAAAAGAGATTTATGTTGCGGATGCAGCATATCCACTTTTTCTGCGACAACTGCGAGAAAACCCGAAACCAATATAAAAAAAATTTTTAAGTGAAGCGCAAATTTTTATTTTTGTTTGGTCTTGATTTATTGAAAACTGCTTTAAAATAAATTATTCTCAACTACGCATATAAACATATAAATATACTACCGATCAAAAGAAGAAAATTGCAACATTTGTATTAATTTAAAAGGACCGTAGCCCGTAGGTCTTATACTGACATTAGTTAAAATCATTATTATTATAATTATTATTATTAAATAATAATCATACGATGATTGAAAATTTTATTGTTTTATTTTCAACTTTTTATTTTCCTTAATTTGATCTCAAAATTAATTTTGAATGTGTTTTTTTTCTTCAATATTTTTCTTTTATTAAAAACAATTGCATGTTTTTTTTACTAAAATCTTCAATAATACCCAACATATTAAATAAATAACACCGATCCAGTCCAGATTCGTAGATAATAAAAGAAGGTCGTAAAACGTTTAAACATAAATGTATTTTATTTATTTTTTTTCATTTATCATTACTTTCATTATCACCTTTTATGCTTTTAATGAAATATTTTGCAGTACGATTTTGTTTGCTATACTATCGGGTTTTTCAATAAGAGCGCTACAAAAGTTTTTTTTTAAATAAAACAAAAACGGTTTTGGATATCAATGAAATTCTTTATTCCTGTGAAAGTACGTTTGATGCCATTATGTATGGAACTCGATTTCTTTTGCCTGGCCACCACAGGCACGCCTGCAGAAGTCCCAATTTTCGACGGTTTTCAAGCATAAATCGGCCGATACGGCTGCAATTTCACGTTCGATATTCGTACGAAGTTCATCAATCGTCGATGGCTTGTTGGCATAGACCATAAACTTGACGTAGCCCCACAGGAAATAGTCTAACGGCGTCAAATCGCACGACCGAGGTGGCCAAGCGACTGGACCATTTCGTGAGATAACACGTTCTTCAAACTTGGTTTCCAATAAATTGATTGTGACATTCGCTGTGTGGCTTGTGGCGCCGTCCTGTTGGAACCACATGTCCTCCAAGTCTATATCATCCAATTGGGGCCAAAAATATTCGGTTATCATTAACCGGTAGCGATCCCCATTCACAGTAACGTGCCGGTCTTGATCATCACGGAAGAAGTACGGCCCAATGACGCCGCCGGCCCATAAACCACACCAAACCGTAATTTTTTCGGGATGCAATGATAACTCATGGAGTACGTGTGGATTGCTGCCTGATCAATACCGCATATTTTGTTTATTGACGAAGCCATTCAGCCAGAAATGAGCCTCATCGCTAAATATGATTTTTCGATGAAAATCCGCTCTTAACGTTGAGGCCACTGACTCCGAATTTCGGGAGTAAATTTTAATAATTTCGACTCGTTGTTGGCTCGTATTTCTTTCCATCATAAAATGGCAAACCTTACTGAAGAGAAATGTCAAAAGAGCGGCAAGAAATATGGCGTCGTTTGCTGTCCCTGTTGCTCTACTTTTGTAGCGTCCCTGTTGAAAAACCCTTTGTATGGCAAGTTATGAATTCGTAAAAAAAAAATCGTCGAAAAAAGTGGGCCTCTCATTTCTGCCTGTCCTTTCGGCTGCAGGTTAAATGGGTAGGTCGTTTTTCTTTAAACTTGGTATTTTTTTTAAGACCAAAAATAAATGACTAAATTACTAAATAACAAGAATCTCACTTCTCTGAAAATGTGCCGTCAACTTAAAAAAAAAATCTGTAAAAAGACAACAATTTTATAAAAAAAAAACCGCAAAAATGGTTATAAACGGTACTTACCAAAAAGTTTAAAAGTATTGTGTACCAAAATTTTCAATTTTTTTTTTTTTTATTATTTTTAAAAAAAGTTTTTTAATTTTTTTTTTAGAACTTGATCGATTTCAACTGGGCATTTTAGCAGTTTTGTTTAACATTATATAGCAAATTTTAAATATTTTATTATTTATTATTATTATTTTATAATATTATTCTAATGAACAAAAATAACGGTACTTGTCATACAAGTGTTCCGGCAAGGAAAATTTTATTTTTTTTTTCAAAATCGGCACCTAAGATTTTGATTAAAATTTGTATGTGGCCTAATATTAGTACGGTCTATAATAATATTGGAACAAATCCGTGAAATCGGTATCCCTCATAGAACCATTTTTTTGGTTATCGATTATCTCCTTATGTGTTGAACAGATTTTAATGAATTTTCCTACACAAATTCTACACCTTTCTAATAAAGTTTAAATAATATTGCAAATTTTGATTTGTTGATGTTAAAAAAAAAAACAAAGTTTTGATTTTTTTAAAAGAATTATTTTTTGAAAATTCGATATTTCGAAAATGGGTTTTTTTATGATTCTTTTTTTTTCCTTCACTGTTTTGCTTTATTTAAGTTTTGAAATACTTTGCAGTTACTTTAGAAACATTAACATTTGAATTTTATTTTGAAGTAAAATTTGTAAGTACTATCTACTACTAAAAGCCCTTCGGAAAAAAATATTTTTTTTTTAAAACATGAAATTGTGGAACACCCTGTTAAGTATTTTTCCTAAATTTCATCAGTTTTATAGCATTAAATCACTTTACATATTTTCTCCATAGCTGCACCATGTGCCACATTTATTGCCCAGCATCATAAATAAAAAGGCTTTTGATACACCTGCAAAAATATTTAAAAAATTTATTGTTTTTTTTACTTTTATGCATCACTGTGACTTTAGTAAGTAATTAACCTTTGTCAATTTTTGAGGTAAAATATTAAGTTTATTTCTTACGGGGAGAAAGTCAATATTGCATGAGAAGATTCTGAAACACCCTGTTAATATTTTTAGACATTCTTAAAATTCATAAATTGTATGGCCTTGAAAATGTCCTTCAAACTGAAAAAAAGATTATCACGATATCTTTATTCGTTTAAAAAATATGATTTTTGCAACCAACAAAACAAAACGGTGACGACATTCATGTTGATTTGAGTACCTACCTACCTAGTAAAAACATAGGAAAACGCACTGGTCTTCACTGTGCAACCCCCTTCCCTTCCTCCCCATCAGTTGGCCAGGGATCAGCGATTTTCCTTAAAAATAATTTTAATAATATAATTTAAATTTTTTTTATTATACACTCGTGTATTTTTGCTGAAAATTTGTTGTCCAATTTTAACGCCAAAGTATTTATAAAATCTTAAGAAGAGTCGAAAGTTTAGACAAATTTTCAATCAATTTTCCGCACCTACACATACTTATTTATTTATACAACTATAAATAACTAAAACAATATCATTTTCAAAGCCCTTGAAGCGTTATACTGCTCCTTGAATTTCAAAATCTAGTTTTAATAGCTTTTAACTTCCAATACATATAAGTTTCCGTTCAAAAATATATAAAAAGACTAAGTATACCTATTTGAACTTCGAATTGATCTTCTTAATGTTTTGGCAGCCAGCTTAACCACTCCAATCATTTGGCGGATGACTAAGTTACAGTAAAAGCACTAAGTGCAGCTGTGGGCTGAATGATAGATATTGGTCTTCCTTGCCAAGGGATATATCATCAAAAATAAAAAAAAAGAAGGTCAAGGTACTAACGCAGCAAAATACATACCTATATAGAGGAAAGTATGTTCGAAAGAGTGAATTCCATTAAATAGATTACCTACCTGAATGAATTTCGTAAAATCACACTTCCCCTGACGTGCAGCATCACAGCAGCCCAACACACTCTCCTACAGTTACACAGAAATCTACCTATACTACTCTTCCATTTCTATTATAAAAGGCACTTTCGGATGGAAAGAAAGTTTCTTCTTATATCTACCAGTACCAGTGTATATGTGTATAGATATTAAGTGAAATTCTATTTAAAGAGAACACATTTTTGAGGGATAATAAAACCACCTTTTTCCTATAATATTCTTTCACGCTAAATGTTTGAGAAGGATAGACCGGAGACCAGCATCAAGAATCCCATGTCTGTCAAAGTCAAAAAGCTTTGAAGAGGTTCTTGAAATACTTTAATTGAACCATCAAATTCAAACCAATCGATACGGATGCAAGGATATAAATATAACTACCAATAATTGCAAAAGTTAAAAATAAAATTTAATTTAGGTTTTGTATTTATGTTAAAAATATTATGTAATTTTATTTGTTTTAAAGTTCCTTGAAGTCATACAGGGAAAGGAAGAGAGATAGCTTAACGTAAAAGTTAGCCTCTCTCTTATAAATGGTTGCATGCCAATCGACTTTAAATAGACATTTTTTGTCGAAAATATTTTAACTTGAATGAAATTTGGTGTTTCTTTGTGGCGGTTTTTTTTTTTTGCTATAATAAAATTTTTTTTAATTAAATCGTCTTTATAATTTAAAAAAACAAATAGTTGTCAGAAAAATGGTTAGAAAAATTGACGAAATCATTTTCGAAATATTAAGTATTCAAAGACAAAATTTGAATTTTTTGTCTTAAATCCAAATTTTGGTTCCAATACCATAGGTTAGGTTAGGTTGAAGTGGCTGTCGGTGGAAAAACCGACACACTTAGGCCAATTGTTGGCCCGTTGTGATACCACATGGATCTAGGAAAGCTTTTCCTTACTCAATTAAACCAATTTGAGCTCCTTATGAAGCGTGCGAGATTACTTATAGAAGTATTTGCTAGATCACTCGTATCGTTGTAGTAGAAGTCTCCCAGGTGGAGTCTACGTCTCTGTGACAGAGCAGGACATGTACAAAGAAGGTGAGGAATTGTTTCCTCCTCTTCCTCGTCCATGGAGCTTGTGCAGAAATCATTAGAGTGAACGCCTAGTCACATGGCGTGCCTACCTATTAGACAGTGTCCGCTTATGACACCTATTACGGAACTAATGTGCAATCTGCTTAAAGATATTAATTGCTTAGAGCGCTTCAGATCCAGCATTGGCAAGATTTGTTTTGTCGTTAAGCAAGTGGTGAGGTTGTTCCACCTAAGGTTTGTTTTCATTATAGCATCTTGCTTTAGCATATGTTTAAGAGTAGCAATAGGTATACCAATAGTTGTCTTATTTGGTAGTATGGGTACTGTTGTTCCACTTTTTGCGAGTTCGTCAGCTTTACAGTTTCCTGGAATGTCCCTGTGGCCCGGCACCCAACAAAGGTGAATGTTGAACTGCTCCGCCATCTCAATTAGAGATGATCGACAGTTTTGGGCTGTAATAGAATTTGTAGAAACAGAGTCCAGAGATTTGATAGCAGCTTGGCTGTCTGAGAAGATGCGGATATCAGTAGTTGATATCACGTTTTCTTTAAGCCAAGATAAAGCTTCTTTTATCGCTAAAAGTTCCGCCTGGAACACGCTACAATGATTAGGAAGACGGAAAGAGAGACCTAAATTAAGTCTGTCTGAGTACACGCCTCCACCAACCCCGTCAGCGGTTTTTGATCAATCAGTATAAAAGTGAACGGATTCATCTTTCAAGAAATTCTCATCCTCCCAAGTTGATCTGGATGGGATGGTAACTTGATAGTTTTTGTTGAAATGTGCTTGGGGGATAGTGTAGTCGATGTTACTTGAAAATGATCTGAATGAATTCAGAATTACCAAATGGCCAATTTCATTATTGATCCACTGTGAAGATGCTTTAAGACGAATAGCTGTGCTTGCGGCCGTTTGTTTACTAAAAATGTCTAGGGGTATCAGTTGGAAAAGAATGGAAAGTGCCGCAGAGGGAGTGGAGCGAAGTGCTCCGCTCGTGCACAAACAGGCAGTATGTTGGACCTTAACAAGTTTATCATAATTAGTGGTTTTATCTAGAGCGGTCCACCAGACTGCTACCCCATATGTTAGAATCGGTCTAATTACCGAAGTGTATAGCCAGTGAGTGATGCGGGGTTGAAGACCCCATTTATTCCCAATGGCTTTTTTACAGGAGAAAAGAGCCAATACCATTCTATTTACATCTTCTACAAGCTCATACAAACAAAAATTGTTCAAAATCAGCGGAACCGTTTTCATTTCATTAAAATCGGTTAAACAGATAATGAGATAGCCTATAGGTATAGGTAAAAAATATTTCTATGAGAGATACCATTTTTTATCGATAGATCAAATTTTTTTCCAACCGTAACGCATGTTAGATTTGTTAGATTGTACCTACTGATTATAAGCTCAAATAAAAAAGTTAATAAAAATCGTAGGAGTCGTTCTTTGAGAAAAATAAAATTTTCCTCACCGTTTTTCAAAGACTTGTATGACAGATACCTTTATTTTTGGTCATAAAAATAATTTTTATTTAAAATCTACTAGAAAATGTTAAAAAACTCCTAAATGCCAAGTTTAATAAAAATCAACCAACCCGTTTTCAAATTATGAATTTCTCAAAAAAAAAAAAAGAAAATGAAACTTTCTTTTAAAAATCCAAAAAAATAAAAAAAAAATAAATTTTGCTACACAATACTTTTAATACTTTTTAAAAGATTTTCTTTAAGAAAATTGTTCAAAATCAGTTGAGCCTTTTTGGAGAAAATCGAAAATTAAAAAAAATTGATTCAAAAGAGGAAGCTTGTGTGTGTGCAGCACTCTCGCTAAGACAACTGTAATGATTACCTTGAAATAAATGTCAAACATACATCGTAAGAGTCCGGAATGGAATATGGATATTACTTGTAAATCCTCTGTTTTTCTTTCGGACAATTCAAACTAATTGGGGTTATAACAGTAATATTCATACCATTTAATAAAATGTTTAAATAATAATAATTTAAAAAATAAGTAACCTGGTAAAATTCTTCTCTTCCCAAAGAAATAAGTGGACTGACTAGATTTGCTGATTTGCGGCTGTTTTTGGCAACACACGGTACATAAGTCATGCTTGATGGAAACCAACAACTCCTGCTATAATTTAGCTCTTTAATCGGTCACGTCGATTTTGTTTTGATTAATTGCCATGAATCGTCGTCGTTTTTGTCGCCACTCGTTAGTTTAGTTTTATTTCATTCCAATTCCATTGCCTTTTGATGGCCTCTGTGGCCTGGCTTGGCCTTTATAGCTATAAATATGTATATAACTGTAAGAGAACATTAGTCATTGGCATCCGACACCATCCAACATCAAATCCATCGAAATGCTCATTAGGTTGGCGATATGTGACCGAAAATAAAAAAAAAAAAAAAACCGGTAGATATACCTACTCAGGGCTTCAACAGCACCCCCACTTTTGTTATAGTCCATAACGAAAGGTCTCTCCTCATCGTGTGCTCGTTTTATTCCGTTTCTTCCTCTATACGATCTATGTATGAGCTTCCTATAATATCTTTGTTTTTTTTTTTTTTGTGTTTTTCGGCTGATAAATTGAATTATTTTTTAATTTGAATTTGAAATTGATTTGATCTGGGGAAACATTCTACTCTATACCTACTTGTTACTGACGAAGGCTAGCTATATGCAGATGATGTTGATGGGGCTTACCGCATGTGTGGTATATGTGCTTGCTATTTGGTGTTGCTCTGACTTGTATAAGTTTATGGGTAATTGAATTTGATTTGTTGCCATTGGCTTATTGCGAGTTAAATTTGTTTTTTTTTTTCTACAATTAATAGGAATATAGAAAAATTCACATCATTTTAATGAGATCACCAAAAAATGTTTAATATATGTATTTTTAATTAAAAAAAATAAAAATTGCAACATTTTAATCTACATTTATATATAGAACTGTTAAAATGACTAAGATGGATATGGAATATTTATTTTACTTTTTTTTGGGTCATGAATGTGACATATTAGCTTTTATTTCTTTTAAAACAAAATAAAATTTAAAAAAATTATACACAGTTTTTTGAATGATTATTTATTATTTAAATATTGTTTGAGAAATATTTAAATATTTGTTTCTTTTATGTTTTAGGTAAGTCCAATTTCTTGGATTCCTTTGGATATACATATTTTGAAGATAAAAATAAATGCAAAATATTGGACTTAAACTTTAGTAAGTATTATTCACTCAATTTTAATTTATTTAAAATAATTGTATCTTATACTTTTTAAAGTTAAGCTGCAAAAATAGAATTGAATTAAATGTTGCGTATTTTGCATCTGTTTACCTACTTCAAAAATGTCAAATTAAAATTAACATCATCTGCTGCCATTTGCAAGCGGTGACAACTTTTGCGTCACCTATTGTTTATAAATTATAACAGAACGTGGTGAGATAGTTATTTATTAAAAGGACGAAAATAGAGAAATTTCAATTTATAACAGTTATACCTAACGGTTTTCCGTCATTAAAAGTCTGTGCGTCATTAACGCTCTTCCCGTGACTCGGGTGTCCGAATAATGCCCCCGGCGGCGGCGCACAGTGGCCCGTTTATGCAAAAGTAGTGGCAATAATCATATTTCGGGTGGGTCTAAAATGCAAAATTTATTGAATTACAAAATTTTTAGACCATTAGAATTAAAAGAAAAATCGTTTGGATGAATAATTTTGCTTAAAGTAGAACAACTAAAGTTTTGAGGGTAGAAACTGTTTTTTTTTTTTTATTATTTTACTTGATATATTTGTTTATTATTATATTATTAAAATAAAAACTGATTTTTAAATTCAATATTTTTTCACTTTTTCAACTTTAAGTTTAGTGACAAAAAACGCTCTGCAAATTCCCACCTTTAAATTAAAGGGAGAAAAATCCTTTTAGCATTTATGTTTACATAATCCGAAAAATTCAGCTGCGTAGAGCTGTGCTAGAGATATTTGATTTAAAGAAGTTAGCCCATTTTTATTTTTTTCCAAATTTTGAGCTTGAAAATAATTTTTTCCAAAACTATTCGCTAAAACAATTTAATTGACGAATAGAATAGAATTCATGTATGAATTTCTGGCTTAAAAAAAGGTATAACATGGCATTGTAATTGTTGCCCTTGATTTATAATATTTTTTACTAATAAAGTCTTTTTTTTTTTTTAAACGACCCCTACTGCTCAAGCGGGAAGAAATATGTAGACCCCCTCCCATGCGATTTTTTTTTCTTCCCTTAACCTAACATATAAGCTCTTGCCTTTCTTTGCATCTTATGCTAAAAACCCTGAATATTTTATTTTGTCCCACTAATTGATTTGTAATCTATTACTTTAAAAAATTTTTCACTACTTGACACTAAATTAAAATATGCACTTATTTTCCTACTCTTTTTTCCCTACTGTTTAACTCATATTGGTTAATTTTGTTTATTTCGCCACTATAAACTCAAATAAGCTTTAAAACACTCTGCTGTTACTCTAAATCTAAAGTTTAGACATTTGTAAAGTGAAGAACAAAATTATTTCTATCGCCTTAAGTAAAAATTCTTTTTTAAACAGAAAATTCTGAAACACCCTATATAGCTATTTTTCTTAAGCTCTCGTGAGTTAATAGCCTTTGAAATACCGTTTATAATAAAAAACGATATCTTTATTCGTTTAAGAGTTATGATTTTAGCAACCAAAAAAGTCGGAATGTGCCACTGTGCGGTGGTAAAATGGACTGACCCATGCAGAGCCGAAAAAAACATTACTTTTATAAACAAAATTGTTATAACTTGCTATATCTAGAGCAGCTTTAGAAGCTTCTTTAAATCGGAGTGAATTTACTGCAATTTTAAGAAAAACAAATTAAACCTTTTCCGTCAGTCTCTTTTTTTTAGATGCACCCTGTTTTTTCCAGACTGAAAAATTCAAACTATCTATAATCAAATTAAATGAAAGTAAATGACCAGCACTGTTTTGTTGAATTTTCCAACCAACTCTGACGCTGAATGTCTAAACTCTAAATCTAAAATTCTATTTAGCTGTGAGACGAATGAAATTTATGTGATTTATCAGTTTTTTTTTGTTAAAATAATTTTTTTCTTAAAAATAAAATTTTTAAAAATTGAGATTTTATTTCGACTTCAAATTTACCTACATACTTCGAAATTTTCGATAAATCTGCTCCGAAATTTTACTACTGAGCTTCTAACCCTGATGGGGTAGAGTCACTTCCTTACATAATTTGTTTTTGGTAGACTTTTATTAGACTCGAAAAAAAATCTTAGCGCATTCCAATAAAAATTAAATTTTTGTATATTTTGTTTTTAAAATGAACCTAGTAGTAGGTACCTTAAAAAATTCACCCTTTTTCACTATGCTTTTAATTTATCTATTCCCATTTTGCATATGGTTTGCTGGACTACCTTTATACATAAGTTGAATGTTTTAAAAACAGGTGTATAAAAAAAAAGTATTGAAAACCCAAAGTCGTAATTATATAAAAACGCAATGCTGCTTATTTTTTTTTTATTATTTAAAAAAAAAAAAAAAAAAAACAAGTTTATATACGAGTGAAAATGAAATCACAACCATAAAGGAAGTACGCTAAGGAATTCGAGGTAGACACTACTTGATTTATACCTCAACCCGAAATGTCAAGTTTATTCACTTTTTTTTTTTTTTTGTTATCAAGTTGGTTGTTGATTTTTATTTCTTTTGTATTTTTGGCATTTTTCTGGTTTTATTTTCTCTTGGTGTTCCACCTTCTGCTGATGTAATTTTTTGTTTGGTCTCTTATGTCGTTTTATGTTTTATTTTTATTTATGAAGGAATGTACTGTTCGACTGGCTTTAAAAAAAGTCTTTTTTTACAAAATTGCAACGTGCGAGTATTGCCCCAAGTGCTGTTAAGACAAATAAAAAAATAAATTACTCGTTATTTAGGTAAGGTATAGGATAGGTATTTCATTCGCCAAAACGTTAGCATACTATACTATACTATGCATTACCAAAGACATTTTAAGTAGGTAGGTAGGTATAGTAGGTTTGGTTTGTTTGTAGGTACAAACATAGTTGATACACAAACCACACACCAAAACGGCAATTATTCCAACTATTTGCCATTTTGATTCTTATCTGGACGACGACGATGGCGGCGGCAACGACGTCGACGACGTGGAGGCTAATTTATTTTGAAATGTTAGATTGCCACAAATATACACTCAAATTATATACAGTGCATACTTACATTCAATAAATACATTCACAAAAATACGAAGGACGATGACGACGACGCAATAAATATAGAACGAAAACAGAAGCAAATTAACGTTTTGTGGCTTAAAAAAGTGTACAGAATAGAAGTTTATATTACAGTGAGGTTGAAAAGTATTTCATCGATAGTTATAAATTTTGTTAAAATTATACTGCCTAAAATTGACTGCAAAATCTTTTCATAATCTTCTAATTTCATTTTACGGATTTCATTTTTAATTTTAATATATTTCCAACAAATATTTTTGTTCCCCTCAGTTTTTCAGTTGTTAGTTAAACAAAAGTTAGCTAACTCTAGATATAAATTAAGTAACAATTAACTTAGAAAATAGTTTTTCATTAGAGAATGTTTGGAAAAAAATCAGAACAAAACATTTGAAGCATTTGTTTAGTTAATCTAAGGTTAATTCACTAAGGGCTAATTTATTTACAGTGGGTTAGGTAAATCTGCACCATCAGTTTAAAAGACTCTAATTAAGTTGCGCTGATAAATAAAAATCGGCTGATTAGCGATTTCCATAATTTAAAACTAGAATTTTGGATTCCTTAATAAAAAAACTTGGTAAAGATATATATTCGATGAATTACCAGTTGCAGTAATCCTTGATTAAATATGATCAACTGTGAACGCTAAGTCTGGTGATTCTCGTGAGCTAACTAAGGTTTGATCTTTACTGAACTTCAGTATATTGCTCTAAAAATATATATTTTGTGTTAGCATAGGTTGGAAACCCTTTAGAATACCTATACAGGGTGTCACAAAAATAAAGATATGTTTTAATATATCCTGAGATAAAATATTTTTCAAACACGTAATGGTCTAAAATAAAGATAAATTCAATGGTTACCTTGATTTGGCGATGAATTTCAAAGTTATCACAAGGTCAACATTTTGTAAAATTCCTGTTCTCATTCTGCCTTTTTTGATATCGGATATATCGATATAACGCGAAATTTTAAGTTTAAATATGTACTTAAAGCATAGGAACATTTTTTGAGCTCGAAGTTAAATCTAAGGTGGGAATAGAAGCTTTAGAGACCAAAGTTATTAATTTGTATAATGCACAATAAATAGTGAATTTAATTATGGCCTAGAATGATCTCAAGAATCAACAAAACTGTCGGTCAACCTTGTTAATTATTTATATAATTGAAATCTATATGTTTGAATTTAATTAGAAAATGTAGTTTAATATTTCCCCTAGATAAGAATTTAACCTTAAAGACCATTAAACCTTTACAACACAAGGTATAAAAGCATACCGACTTGTTTCGAAGATGTTAAATAAAAAATAACGGGAACATGACGATGGAACATCTAGAAAAACCAAAACTTAAAATGAATTAACAAACAGAAAAATTAAGTGTTACGATTGTGACACATTCTAGAATTAATTTGGGATTCAAAGCAATTCCCAAATTTAATGAAATTTTTCTTTGATAATATTCTTCTTATTTCACTAAATTATCAATTTATAACAAACTTTCTTTTTTGCTAATTAAAAAAAAAAAAACATCATTTTCTCTTTTTGAAGAATTATAACATATTCCCCATTATAATTTCGTTTATTAATATCTATTGTTTCGTTAAGATCATAAAATAACGGTTAAATAATCATGCCAAACCCGTTACCCGCAACAAAATAACAATTTTTAATAATTTATCAGCGTTAGATTTCAGGCAAATATTTGAAAAATAATTAAACATTACCATTTCTTAGATTTGAGAAGTAGGAGTACATATAGAGTGACGCTTGTCACACACGTCAAAATAGTAACATCCATAAATATCTTTTCAAAATTCTTTTCAAATTATATTTCGATGATACATAACCTCAAATCTTCTGAAAATTAAATTTATATTTAAAATATTTTCTACACAGTACTGTCCGTATAATTGCGTTTTTATAGCAATACGATATACATCTATACTTCACCATTCAAACACAAACACACACATACAAAAAATCAGGTACCTACTATAAAAAAAAAAAAAAACTTAAAAAAAACCCCAGCAAGAGCAAAGATGTGGAAGTGTGTTAATTAACCCGTTTGCATGTACTTTAATGGAATTTTTACCTTTTAATGGCTTTGGTAGAGTGGGTACTATGATGATGATGATGATGGTATAGTGTATATATAGTGGGTATCTGTTTTGAAGTCATTAAGTAGAAAACGCTCAAATGAATATACCTAGAGGGCAGTAGACATCAGAAAAGCTGCATCGCACAAACGGGCAAAAAAAGGGATGTTTATCATTGATGATGAGGACTTTCTGTGCTTTGTCTTATTCACAAAACAAAAAAAATACACAGGAAATCAAAAACAGAAAAAAAAAAAGAAAATTGATTGTCCCCTTGATTTGATGATTACGATAAGATCATCCTAATGAGTTTGGTTCATATTCAGAAGATAAAAACGAACAAAGGCCACAGAGTTAATTCGGACCACAAAGAATGAAAAAAAAAATGTCTACACAAATGACTACATGTAGGTATTCAGAAAAAAACATTCTTTGCAAGGTTTTTTTTTTATTTTATTTTAAGAAGGGGAATAATAATTAAAGATTTTATTAATAGACAATATTATTAGGATTTAGTTTTGGATAGTCATGTTGGTCTTATAATACATTTTATTAGCTTTTAACAAATTGAAGTCTACATTACAGAAATTATAGATCTCACTTTCATAAGAAAATTTCATTGTCACTCGAACTGAGTAGGTACATACAATAAGATTTAACCTGTAAATTCTGTCCTTTTTATTTTTGAAAAAAAAACGCATTTAAATTAAATTGGTAAATTTCGTCGGCCTATTCACAGAAATTACCAAGTCAACTATCATTAATCTGTTCAGTGGGGTTTATGGGGAGCTTTTTTCAAACAACTAATTAAATCCTGCCATGCTTCGCAGCGCCACCTATTGAAAATGTCTTAAACTAAAAAAAAATACCTTAAAAAGAAGACATTAATTAATTATTATTTTTGGATGTTAAAATTTTGGTTCAAAAGATTTTAATTTTAAGAACAGAGGGTGTGGTAGTAGGCGGACCTTCAAACAATCATTACAACAATCATATCATGTTTTTGACTCGAGAGGTTTGTATAAGAAAATTTCAACTTTCTATAGAAGAAGGAAAGAAGGAAGGAAGTAAACTCAGATAAAAGAAAGTGGGCGTGGTAATGGGCTAATAACCAAAGAAACTACACATATTATGCTTTAGACTCAAAAAACGGTATAATAATTTTTTTAAAACTATTGACTATAGATAACAAGAGGAGTTATTGTTGTAATTATCCGAAAAATTTCATCCAATTCCAATTCAACCGCAACCGGAGCCTTTCATACAGCCAATGGCCGAATTAGCGTATGCTCTCATCGTCATCTGCTTGCGCCATTTGGCGATAGTGTTGTGTGTATTGAAAATATACACATCCAAGCTGATTTAATGCAAATCGATATACATAAATATATCAGGTCTTGTTCATTTTTGAAAATTTTGAGAAATATCTGATTTGCATCGATTTATGATAGAAACCTTTAAAAAAGGAAATTTTTACTTAAGAAACCAGACTGAGAGGCCAAATACTCTATCCTGTCTATACTATTACAAAAAGGTGGGTCTCGCAATTCTGTCTGTATGTTTTTTTTTTTCATTTTTATTTATAACCAAAAATTATGGTACCTGCCGAACAAATTTTTCTAGCAAAAAATGAAAATCTTATTCGTCTCAAAACGTGCCTACAACTTTTTTTTTAAATTCAATAATTTGTTTCACAAAGATGCTACCATTTTATAAAACAAAAAAATCGGTAAAATGATTTTAAGTGGTATACCTCCCATAGAACCATTTTTTTTATTTTAGATTTTCTCAAAAACGGTTCAACTGATTTTGATCATTTTTTTATATAATGTTTACAATAATATTGTGCACCAAAATTGAAAAAAATTTTTTTTTTTGATTTAAAAAAAAAGGTAAAACTTTTTTTTGTGAACTTAATAATTCAAAAACGACTTGGTCGATTTTATTAAACTTAGCACTCAGCAGTTTTTTAAATGTTTAAGAACCGGTATTGAAAATCTAATTTTTCTCAAAACCGGCTCCTACTCCTGATATTAGTGTGAACTAATATCAGAACGGTCTCCCATATTATTGGGAAAAAAATGTATCTATCATTTAAAAATGGTACCCCTCATAGAACCATTTTTTGGTTTTTCGACTATCTCATTATCTGTTGAACCAATTTTAGCGAAATTTTTTACATACAAGCTACTAATAAAGGCGAATAATATTGCATATCAAAATTTTCAAAAAATCAAATTTTGGATTTTAAAAAAAAAAAATTTTTAATTTTTTTGAAAATTCGATATTTCAAATTTTTTTTTTAATTAATTTTTAAACTCCGCATAAATAAGTACTAAAAATTTGCGTACCAACTTTTTTCTTAAAAATATATGTATTTAAAATTTTATATTTATATACCTAATAAAAATTAAAAAAAAAAAAAACCGCTTCAACGATTTTTAAAATTTTTTTCTCATAAATTAAGATTAGTGTTAGAAATTACTTGGTGTACAATGCGTTGGTGTTAAATCAATTTCAGATATTTTTGAATCAATTTGTTTCTAATTCTATGTTCTGTGCAAACTGCATGTATTTATACAAGAAAATTCGTTAAGGTTCTAACTCGTTGTTCAGTTGGATAGACACACAAACATCCCAACAGCTGAATATCAGACAGGTGCACATACTGACGATAGACGGACGGCCGGTATTACAAATTACTTTTTTTAGACTTCTTCATCTTCTTATTTGAAAGATGAATTTTGTTTGCATTATGCCAATACCTTTACTACAAAGCAAGTACAAAATTTTAAAAACCTTGAACGATTTAAGTTGCAGTTTGTATACAAGTACTATTAATATCGATGTCATCTTTTTTACTATATATTAAATGAAAATATTTTCAAGAGCTAGGTGCATTTTTGCATTGACTATATCGGCACAGGATAAATTGCCATCACTCCCTATTCGCCAAAAAATAACAACAACAACGTGACGACTAACTACACACATATGTATATACGAGCTGCTAGGTATAATAACCAAATGAAGTTGGCCCCAAAACTTGGCCATTGCAAAGACCATATAGCTATACAAAAAGAAGAGATGGCCACGACGAGTTCCGATAAAGTTCGACAACGTTAGCGTATAACTAAAAACACTAACAACACCAACAACAACCATAGATACTATGAGCCTTAATGTAAAACATACACTTCTTACAATATATACACATACATAGACACACACGTGCATCAGATCTTACTCGTCCCGTTTTCCATTTAATAGCCCCATTTTGGGATAATTCATAGCCGGATGAATGTATGTGCTGACCGCCCCAAAGGTTAGAGTTCCTCGAATAAAATTAACGTGAAGGTAAGGTTCCTCTAATTATAGGTGTTCATTGCTTGGTTTGAGGTTGATGGTGATGTTGATGTTGATGTTTTGTCGTTCATGTGTTGTTTTTTTTTATTTTTGCCCCTCGAGGTAGGTACCATCTGCGAGTAGGATAATATACATAAATACGATGTTGTCTGGGGTCTGAGGTCTGAGGTCTGGCCATGGAACGAACGATGACGACGCGACCGACGGTGTTGAAGCCTCAAACTTTACATGCAAGACCCCCTTTTTTTAGTATCACGTCTCTTGTAGTTAGTTTGCTAAGGCTTTCGTTTTTATTTTATTTATTTTTTTTTTTGTCTTTATTGAAGCCGACACTATTATCATTACATTTCATGCTATGCGCACATTTAATGTTTTTTTCTTCTTTACTCTTTCCAAGTTGAAAGTGCGGCAGACAACAGGCTTATAGTATAATAATTATTCGTCAGCCAAGTATAAAATGATGGGTGGAACTTAGTCTATCGGGAAGCCATTAAATAGGTGGCGCTGATAAATGCTTCTTTATGTGGCAGTGGTTTTTGAATTTAATCGTAGGCACATAAGGGATTCTATTTTGCATTGCATGTGATTACAAATTAAAACTAACTAACTATTTAATATGGAACTTATATTTCGTGAGGGTTCTAGTTGTATAGCAGCTATTAAAAAAAAATACATTTTGCATTTTATTTATGTATTGTCTATGAAAATTAAAAGTCTTATCATTTCGATCACATTAAAGTTTAATCACCTTTTTCTTTTTATTTTTTTATTTTAATTCAAACAACAGTGATTCATTATATTCCATCATTTTGTATCAGATATGACTTTACTTTGATAGATAGATAGATTCGCATTGTCGTTAAATTCCTTATACACATGATGAGGCTTAAAGACACGTTCTATAAGCTTTGGAGAAAATAACAGAAGCAGAGCACTAACTTATGTCATTAAAACTTATGGCCGAGTGGTTTTTACGCAAAACTAAATCACCTGGTAAAATTTAAATGACATAACTAGGGTTAAAGATATATCTACTTATTTTCAGTTTCATCGTCTTTGAGCTCTCTGCAAACTAAGGTCATTTTATTAAGTTTGTTTCTAAAGATCTGATCAATTATTCGTAAAATAAATTCGATGTTGAGAAAAAAGTAGTCGTTCTAAAAAAAAGTATTGGTCGGGGCACAGGACTCCAACAAATCGCTGATCTTCACGTTGTTCTTGTTTTTCCAATCCGCAGTGCACCCTGAGAATTCTATTTGATAGACTACTCTGAGGGTTATTGCGTTTGGTTTCCTCAGTGTGTGACGAATCCCTCTTCACTTTCGTATCTTTATGTCCACATCCAACTGCTATTGATTCGTCCTACTTCACAATTCGTAATTCTATATAATTTTTTACCATTTCTATAGGATGTGCGTCAGGTCGTTTGTGCGTGTACACGTCAAGTCGTGCGTCAGGTCGTGCGTTAGGTTGAATTTGTAGGTAGGTAGAAATGGCGGCTACGAGCGCCTATCTCCGCGACGCAATTAGCGCTTGATTGCGATATTTTGATACAACAACTCCTTTGACCTGCATAAGAAAAAGAACTGTTGAAACGTATTTGCGGAATCATCAATACACTCCTCTAACCACAGTATGCCGAGATAGGTATATAAATTGATTTCCGGTTGAAGTTGGAGTGAATCTACATGACTTTCAGATGAACTTCGTCCACTTAATCGCGGTCGAAGTTCATCTTTGAGCCAATTCGTTATGTTGAGAAAAGAGACCAAATCTTTGATATTTATTTCAGAGAGTTCGTCCAGGTCGTCGAACAATGGCTTACCAAATGACTGCAATCTCACTCTGGCTAGAGCAGGGCATTTGTAGAGGAAGTGAGCACTGTTTCCTTTTCCTGCTGGTCCCCACAACTACGACAGTAAGTGTTGTGAGGGATTCCCAGCTTTGCCGCATGCTCTCCTAATGTCCAGTGTCCAGAACAGGTTGCAACAATCCTGGCTTTGTCTTGCCTAGATCTATTATAGGTTGGCCAAATCTTTCTAAAAATAATGCAGTTTGTTAAACTGCCCCATCTGTGGTTTGATTCGTTAAGAAAAATTGAGAATACATATATTGCCCTTCATAACCCCAAGGCCCAAAGGGGAATGTTGACTCTTTCGGCAAGTGAGCTATTAAGGTTGAATTTTTACTTACTTCTTTTGGAATTTAAAATGGTTACTTTTTTTTTAAATTAGGCATTAGGATAAAATTTCAAATAACTATAGGTACCTTTAGTTAGATGATTTGGTGTTGGTGTTTTGCCGGTGCCGATTAAAATGAATATGATTGGTTGTAGGTAAAATTTTTAATTTATACAAATTTGTCTATATATTTTTATCATTTAAAATATAAGAAACTAAAATAGATCGATATATATTTTAAGTTGAGTGCAATACGCTGGGTTGCAATGCGCTAATCTTTGTTTATGTGCTTTGAGAAATTAACCTCTATGCTAATTTTTGTGATATTAAACCCTAGTTTTATTGGAATTGGAATTGAAATGAATTGGGTATGAACTCCAGTAGCCAAATACGCAAATTTAAATTCCAAAATCCCAATTTTCATAATCCTGAATGCCAATATCCCGAATCCTAAAATATCCCTAATGATACAGAACTTGTTTTAATTTAAAACATAAGCACTATATTTTTTTTTTTTAAATGTTCTATATTCTAAACTCTTTATTTCACCTTTTGTTATTAAAAACGACACAGTTAACAAAAATTTAGAACCATAGAAACAGAAATAATACCAATTTTCACTTACTTATTTTGGTTTTTGAAAGTTTAATAAAAATCAATCAAGTCGTTTTTGAATTACATATTTAGTTTTCAAAAAAAATTTAAACTATTTTAAAAACTAAAAAAATAATTGAAAAATTTGGTATTCAATCAAGTCGTTTTTGAATAAATTATTTTTAAAAAATTTTGACTTTATTTAAAAACCAACAAAAAAATTTAATTTCTGGTGTACAATACTTTTAAAACTTTTTGAAAGATTTTCTTTAAAGAAATTGCAAATTGATAAAAAACGGTTGAACAGTTTTTGGGAAAATCGAAAATCAAATCTATCGGAGGTACCCATTTATGTATAACCATTTTTCCATTTTTTTTTAAATAGTAGCTTTTTTAAAAAAAGAATTATCTACTTACTTTTTCTAATTTGTTGCCACGTTTTTCAGAAAAATAAGATTTTCATAATTTGCTTAATTTTTTAATTTAATTTTAAAAAAAATGTGTCGGGGAAATGCCCAAAACTCACCAGGTACCAAGTTTAACAGAAATCGACCCACTCGTTTAGGCTGCAGCTGACAGACAGACCAGACAGAATTGCGAGACCAACTTTTTTCGACTTCGCTATCAACGTAATATAAACTTTTATTAAAATCTCAAGTTCGTTTTTTTTTTACGAATCCATAACTTGCCATATACATAGTACTACCTATGTATATATCACAATTTTGAAAAAAGCAAATTTTTTTATTTGGCTTTACTTAACTTTAGAAAACAAAATTGGGACTATTTATTGTTTTCATGGTGGCCACCTATGATACTGTTGTCCAAGAAAACTGTTGAGTATCAAAGGAGAAGTTAAAATCCTTCAAACCATCAAAGTGAGCCATCAAAGGAACTGTTGTCTAAGGAAACTCTTCATAAAAGTTTGGAATTAATTGTAAAAACACAACATTTCAGATTTTTACCAACTCTAAGTTTTACGGAAAATTTCTTAAAGCGGAATTTTACAGTTATATATTTTTCTGATATAATGACATTACTCCACATAATAACTTTAAGAAATGTGTGTACAAAAACATTTGGTTTTATTTCCAAGTCAAATTTGGATCAATTCGCTTTGGATCTTCATTATATTAAACTAAAATTTAAGCTGAAAAGAACAAATTGTTAAGTTCTAAAACTCTTAAATAAATTATTCAAATGTAAGACTTTTTGTATTTTGATCTACAATAAAGAAAATAATAATAATAATAAAATTCGCTTTGGAAATGGAAGCAAAAAATGTGGCCTTATTTATATTTTCAAAGCGAGTTATAATTGTATTTCATTTAGTCCTTATTCAATGTAACATATAAACATCTTTATAATTTTGTAAAATTATTTATACAAAGCTCAAAGTTGCTCACACAAACATATCCATTATATCTCGCATATCCCACTTTTATAAATCCAAAATATCTTTTCAAACAGTTTAACAATATTGATTTCTTACGTAAGTTTATATAGAAATACATATTATACTATGTACGCATATGATTATTATTAGAAATAAATGCTGACGTAAGGCCACATTATAAAATACCTAGCTGTCAATATCAAATAATGTCTTTTTGTCTTATACATAAACCGAAGACTGGGGCGTATACGTAATATTAATTTTAACGAATTTTCATTATATCGATCTAAAGGTTATTTCAAAACGTTGGAAACAAATTTCGTTATAAATTCAAAATTTCTCCTGTAATCGTTTTAATAAAATTAAACTTGCTCATATATGTAATTTTATTAACTCAATAATCCACAACAAAAGTATATAATAAGCCTATAGTAAGTAGGTATAGGCCCATAGAACCACGCTTAATAGTTACTTCTATTAGATTAATTTTCAACTTGTTTATTTCATACGAGACGATTATTATCACAGAGTGTCAATTCCCCCACCTCTACACATATACATATATACAGTGGATAAAGTGCTTCATAAAATCCTCCATTGCCAATATCCGTTGGTCTACTTTCACTTGGACAGTCAGTCATTCAGCCAGCTATATAGCCAGTTTGCCGTGCATGCACCTTAACTTAACTGAAAATTTACATCCAATCTATGTGTGTACAGTACATATGTATGTATTTATCTATTGTAAAAAAAAAAATTTAGCATGACAATAAAATATTCTCTTGTGTTATTCCTGTACGAACGTGCATGGATGCATAAGCGCAGCATTTGCAAATGCATTCTTATACTAAAATCAAAGCTAACTCGCTCGTGACTCGTGTCCACTTTTCTGCGCACACTTTCTCCAGCTAGCAAATCACAGTAAATATAAATATAAAAAAAAAACTGATATAGCTTTTTCGTGCTCCTCGCGTATATTGTCGGTCAGTGGTGGAGTGAATCATTTGGCACAGTGGGACAGTATAACTTAAAAACTAGAATTGAGATAGCTGGATGAGAGAAAAATAATCTACAAAGTAAGGAAAAAATGAGCGTTGGATAATAAACATTATTAAGAATTTTATTGTTCCTCAAACCCTAAAACAAACAGAATATTGAAGTGTTCACCCATCGAGCTTTTTTAAATCCCGCCTTTTACAATCTCCTCAATAACATAGTTGAAGAGTTAAGGGACGTGATTATAATGGGTGATTTTTTAAGAGGTTTAGAACTTTAAAAAAAAAAAAACACAAAAAATTCGAAAAAATGAATGAAATATTTATTTGAATCGATAGTTTGAACCTTGCAATTTAATGTTTAAAGATAATTTCATGCAAATGTTGACCGCGGCTGCGTCTCAGGTAGCCCATCCGCTGAGTCCAATTTTGGCATACTCTTTCACACATATCGGCCGGTATCTCACGAATGAATGCATGGATGTTGGCTTCCAGTGCGTCAATCGAAGCGGGCTTGTCCCTATAGACATTAGCCTTGACATACCCCCACAAAAAATAAACTAATGGTGTCAAATCGCACGATCTAGGCGGCCAATTGACCGGCCCGAAACGTGAAATTAACTGTTCACCAAACTCGCCTCGCAATTGCGCCATTGTTTCGCGTGCTGTGTGGCATGTGGCACCGTCTTGTTGAAACCACATATCATGCAAGTCAAGAACTTCCATTTCGGGCAAAAAAAAGTTTGTTATCATCGCTCGGTAGCGTTCACCATTGACAGTAACGCTGCGATTCGCATCATCTTTGAAGAAATATGGCCCAATAATGCCGCCGGCCCATAAACCGCACCAAACAGTGGCTTTTTCGGGATGCATTGGTAGCTGTTGCAATGCTTCTGGCTGACCTTCACTCCAAATGCGGCAATTTTGCTTATTTACGTACCCATTCAACCAAAAATGAGCCTCATCGCTGAACACAATTTTTCGATAAAAAAGCGGATCCTCGGCCAGCTTTCCAAGAGCCCATTCACCAAAAATTCGGCGTTGTGGTAGGTCGGCTGGCTTTAGTTCTTGCACCAGCTGTATCTTAAAAGGCTTTACGCCCAAATCCTTCCGCAAAATTTTCCACGTAGTGCTGTAACAAAGGCCTAACTGCTGGAAACGACGCCGAATCGACATTTCGCGGTCTTCTGTCACACTAGCTGATACGGCCGCAATATTTTCTTCACTACGCACAGTACGTAAACGTGTTGGTGGTTTAATGTCCAACAAAGTAAATTTGGTGCGAAATTTGGTCACAATCTTCCGAATAGACTGCTCAGAAGGTCGAGAATGCCGACCATAAAATGGAAGCAGCGCGCGATGAACATTTCGAACCGAGCACGAATTTTGATAGTAAAATTCAATAATTTGCAAGCGTTGTTCATTTGTAAGACGATCCATGGTTAAACTGCAAACCAAACTGAAGCTGTTTGACAGTGACACAAGGTACTAAACACACGTCAGCTGTCAAAACCAGTGTTGCCAAAACCAAACCAGATAAAAAATCACCCGTTACAAGGCTAGATTTTAAAGTGGGATTTTAAGGATAAAGGGATTTTAAAAAACAGGATTTAAAAAATGGGATTTTTAAAAACGGGACTATAGAAAGTGGAATTTCGAACCTATTCCGTTCCAAATAGATTCAGCTTTTTTTTAGCAGATGTCACAATCAAGCGATGAAGTTTTCTTGATGATTAATATAGGAAGTCGTTCCACTGTGCCCCATTTGGGCTTTTTAGTTCTGTTCGTTTTTTTTTTATTTCCAAAGCAATTTACATACACTTATATCCATCAGAGCATTGTGTGAGAAAAAACTAATTTGCGTCGGCGAATGGAGAAAATGTAAATTATGTAGTTGCAATTCCAACGTCTCACTTGACTGACCATAACAAACAACTCAAAAATAGAATTAAATTAATCACTCAAGATTTGGATTCGTGATACTATGTAGGAACATAAAAACAAAAAACCAAAGAGGTAGAAAAATAACATTGACCTTGTTTTATACTCGTATAATAATTTGGCGAAAAAAAAAAATTCGAAAAATTTGATAGTTTTCACATAGTAATTTTAATTTTACGGTTCACATGACAATGAACTCTTAATTTGTTTCTTTAATTTGCATTAACTGACGAATGTACATAAGTGTTAAGGATGATGTTCACCATTCGTATATGAAATCAATTTTAAGATTTTAATACAATATTATATTACGAGTAATTGAACACATAAAAAATGCATCTTTATTGGTACATACGTCACCGTTATGGAAAGTTGCTCGTCAAATCATGCTTATTTATGCAACAAAGATTGTAAAGCCTATACAGTCAGTAAAGTTGCAGTCAATTGAATTAAACCTTGGAACAACAGTTAAAAATGTAGGCTTTGTGCTTTTACCAAAAAAATATAGAGCTATAAGTTAATTTTATTATTCTAACTTTGCAATTAACTAACGCAGTCAATTTGACGAGCAACATACTTGACTGCAGTACTTTTTGACTGTTTCCAGTCTTTTAGTCAGTTAAAAATTGTTTTTAACTTAAAAACTATAGAGTCAGGAGTCAATTTAATTATTCTTTATTTGCAGTGAACTAGAAACAAATTGACTGCAGTAACTTTTGACTGTTTTCTGAGCTTTTTATAGTAATGTAAAAGTTTATTTTGACTTAAAAACTATGGAGTTAATTTAGTTATTTTAAATTTTCAGTTAAGTAGCGCAGTCAACCAATTTACTAACAATAATTGACTGCAGTACGTTTTATATATTTCCAGCGTCTTTTAGTCAGTTAAAGTTGTTTTTAATTAAAAAACTATATTCAATTTAATTACCTATTTTGTATTTGCAGTTTACTAACGCAGTCATTTGACTATAAATAAGAAATAATTGACTGCATTAATTTTTGACTGTTTTCAGAGCTTTTTACAGTCAGTTAAAAGTTGTTTTTAACTTAAAAACTATATTCAATTTAATTATTCTTTATTTGCAATTAACTAACGAAGTGATTTGACTAAAAATAAATTGACTGCAGTAATTTTTGAATGAATTAAAAGTCTTTTACAGTCATTTTTAAGTTTATTTCAACTTAAAAGCTATGGAGTCAGAAGTCATTTTAGTTATTTTAAGTTTTCAGTTAACTAGCGCAGTCAGCGAAGTTATTAACAATAATTGACTGCAGTACGTTTTAACTGTTTCCAGCGTCTTTTAATCACTTAAAAGTTGTTTTTAACTTAAAAACAATATTCAATGTAATTATTCTTTATTTGCAGTAAACTAACGCAGACATTTGAACAGAAATAAATTGACTTCAGTAATTTTTAAATGACTTTAAAGTCTTTTACATTGATTATAAAGTTTATTTCAACTTAAAAGCTATAGAGTCAGAAGTCAATTTAATTATTTTAAATTTGTAGATAACAAACGCATTTTGTCGAATTAACTAGTAATAATTGACTGCAGTAATTTTTGACTGTTTCCAGAATATTTTAATCACTTTAAAATTGATTTTAAATCTTATCCAATGTTGACAGTCAGTAAGTCATTTGACTTCAATTTTTCAATTGTAAATCAACTAAATAAAAATTAAAATCCAATCAATAAACAGAAATGGGAACACTTTGCAGACTGAAACTTATTTTTATTCTCAAACACAATTTTGCAGTGTTTTTTTATTTTATTTTTCGTTTTTGTATGGATGTCAAAGTATACGATTTAGAAGCTACAATTTGGGAACGGAATGTAGCCAACCGTATCAACTGTGAGGCATCGAACCGCCGAATATAACATTTCGTGAATTTTTGTTTAAAAGTAATAATTAAATAATTAATTAATTATCTAATGCTACATAAAAATAAAAATGTATATCAAATGAATCAAAAGGAATTACAAAGTTAAAACCAAATAAATTAACTTAGCCAGCAATTGAGAGACTGCAGTCAAATGACTTACATCGGCTGTCAAAATTAACTAAATTTTAAAGACTGAACATGGACAATATGTACATGTAAGTACTGCAGTCAAATGACGGGTAGTTATGTACATATATATCCGCCAATCAATTAACTGCTAGTCAAAAGACAGCTTTAGATAACTTCTATGACAGAATATTTAAAATTATTGTATTGATTTGACTGTAATTTTCAAGTTAAAAGTGGTTTAAGTCAAATTCGCGGACTGCCACGCCCATTTTTATCATTACTTAGTTTTATCCTTATTGAACGTACTAAGAAAGTTAGATTTATTTATAAAGCTCTATTGAACCTTAATTGACATATGTTAACTGTCCCGCCCACCACTACACCCACAATTAAAGAATTGATAATTTTACAATGAAATGTGATTTCTTCATATATACATATATTAATTGTATCATACCATTAAATGTACTTTTTGATTTAAAAATCATTAAATATATTTTTTGATTTAAAAATATTTAATCCTTTGCAAGTGGTTATTAATTTTAATGAGTGTAAAGAATATGATCATACACCCTTAGGTATTAACCTATAGACAAATAAATACAAATGTAAAAAAAAAATGTACAAGAGCATGTTACGAACAAAATGCTCAAAGTATCAAGATAGAAGAAGTCAAATAGGGACATCAAATTATTTCGAACAGTTTTCCTTTGCCTCTATTGAGAGGTAAGAGGTAAGGTATATGGGAAGGATGAAAAAGGTTGTCCGGCTCCTGATACTGATGGAATTCTGAAACTAAGGTAATAGACGTGGTGTTAAGAATAGACATACACTTATATGCATTTGATATCTGAAAATGCTACTAGCCCTATACCTATCATTTACCAGTGAACACACACAGGCATACACACAAATTCTGATGATGATATTCATACATATGTATGTACGTAGCTATACACAAAATCGTTTCCCTAATCCATTTGTGTAATTATTTCAAATTCTTCCTATCTCCGGTTTCATTTCATAGTCATTGAATTTGAAGCCAATTAAAAGTTAAGTCCTCTCTTCTCTGGGTATAGGTATAGGTAGGTATATGGTGTACCTTCTGTGTATCCTCGACACGTTGCTCTTCCATCCGATGGTACCTAGAGCTCTCTCTCTGAATCTCACTTTCAGATCGTATGTCGTCGTCGTCGTCGCTGTCCTATTCGTCCTTAGAAACGAATCGGCCACAAAAACAACCCTTAGTCATCCTCATCCAACGCCAGCTCCATAATCATCACCACACCATCCCCCTTTGTTCCCCCAAAAATTAAAGGATGAACAATTTTATACTCTCGCTCTTTCTGAACACGCGACTAAGGACCGTGTGGATGGTGACGTGGGGGAGGGGGAGAGGGTGGATGTAACGACGATAAAAGCAAGAATGGCGATGACTATACGGCATGATGGTGGTGCACTTTTATTTTCTTTTTGTTCTATTTTTTTTTTTTATTTTCCTTAATGGAGGATTTTACCATGAACTTCTAACTGATGATGAAGTTCCGTTCCCAGGCGTGAGACTCCCAAACATTGCATTTCAAACACACATGCATATAGATTGCTGCTGTATACCCTCATACATTCATACGACTTAAAGTGACACAGATATTTGTACGAGCAGAGATATAGAAATAGCAGAACTTTCAATTTTCGCACGATGCTGAACGATTTCTTAATTGTTTTCTTCATTTCTGTTCGTTTATTATATATATATATTTTTTTTTTTTTTAATTCTTTTTCTACTTTGACTTCTACAGAAGAAACGGTGTAAAAGAGTACGAGAATTTTTTTTTCTTGATTTGATGAAGGTTGCGGCGGAAAAACAATTTTCTCTAACCCCAAAACCACCCTTCTTGCTTTAATGCCCTTCCTCTATAAATTTAACTTGAATAACATTAAGCACGCAAAATGAGAAGGACGACAACGACTATACGACGACGATGATGTTGTGGAAAAATCCTTCGTAATTAAACAACTTTATCCTTCATTAGGAGTTTGTTAAGACTTCTTTTTATGAAGTAAAATGCATACGTTATGTGGTTGTTTAATGATGCCATTGTACTTATCCTAACAGTGTTGCCATGTTAAAATGGATTTGAGAAATTATTGAATTCAAAAGGTCTTATAGAATCTTAAAATGGGTATAAAATATTTTGCAAGAATATTGACTGGCAAACATTTCGCAGGGGTTTATTTCGCGGTTTTTCATTTCGCATTTTTTTTAATTAGCATTTCGCATTCCATGTTTGTGCAAATTATACATTTTTATTTTTAAACTAAATGACAAATTAACATTTCACATTTTTAATTTCGCAATTTTCATTTAGTTTTTTATTTGATTGGCTTTTTGAAATTCGGACATTTTTTATTTGGCATTTTGTTGTTTCGCTTTTTTAGCATTTTATTGCTTAGAGTTTATTTGGCATTATTTTTTTGTGCAATTTTATGGCTTCCGTAAAATTACATGTCTAAAAATTTTGCACGTGTGCGTGGTATCGGCAGAAATGGGGGAGACCTATAATTTTCTGCCAAATCCGAATGGTTAAGGTGAGGTGCACTTTTTCATAGAAAAAGATAATCTTGGTACAAATTAGCAGAGGCTAAGATTAAAGACTCGATCCCCAGGCATTCAACATGAAAATTATACGCAGTGGCCCACGGGATACAACGAAAAATAACAAACTTATACATACATTATTATGCTGTCTACATTCAAGTAGAAAAAATCGAAGTGAAGACTTTTTAACGCAATTTTTATGTTGAAATTAGAAATACTGGTTACAAAAGTTGGTTGCCAAATTTTCGAGGCACAGATTGTAAAGAATGAAGTCTTAAAGAAAAGAGCTTCAAAAACTTTTCGTCGCCTAAACGTTAGGAAATATGACTATTTTAAAAACGTAAAATGATGAAAATATCGGTTTTTCGAATACTATTTTTAAACGGTAAAAATATTTGCAAAACATATAACAAGTTTTATAAAGCTCTATAAGAAAATATACACATATCTATCCTTAAATTAATAATTTAAGAGATCACTATTTTAACAAATTAAAGGTCCAAGGATGAAAAATACTGGTTTTTCGATATTTACTCTTAAATTGAGAATTTATCGAAAAGTTATCTAAGCTCATTTTAAATTATTATAATATTTTGAATAAAATTATTTTACCACTATTTTTTATACGAGCGATTAGTTACAAGATATGGCTACTTCTAAAAGAAAAAGTATCAGAAAAGTAGTAGTAGCATACAGCTCTTAAATAATATCTTTAATATAATATTTCTATTATTTTTGTTACAATATTTGTAAATGTACAAGAAAACATCAACACTATTTGTCCTTATAGTGATCTTTTAAAGGAAATCATTAATAAAAATAAAAATTGTTCAAAAGTAAAAAAAAATACAGGTTTTTTGTTTCTAACCCTCAAATGGTATTTTCCAACATTTACTTTACAAGGAATACGTCTTCTTCCATACCAGGTAGGCACCTGTTACATAAATAATTTTTCGATTTAAGAGTATCTAAAAATCGAAAAACCAGTATTTTTTACTTTTGGTCAATTTGATGAATTTTGAATAAGAAATATTAATGTTTTCTTTTAGAGGTTAATACTGGATGGACCAAAAGTTCGTTTACATTTCAAATGATGATTTAAAAGAATCTATAGTTATGCGAGGTAAAAACTGTTTATTTTTTATAAAGGTATTTTATTTTATTTTTAATTACATCATCCATATGTGATGTTTGACTATTTTGACACTGCTGCAACCTGGAGCGGAAATTTTCAATGCCTCACAAGTGTTTCGAATATTTTCCTTTAATTCCTCTAGGGACACTGGGTTACTGTTGAAAACTTTACTTTTAAGGTAAACCTTAAAGAAAGAAGTCCATTGGGGATAAATCCGGGCCTCTTTTGGATATCACTTTTTGTCCAAAAATTTCGGAACAGCACTCAATGAGTCGTTAGAAGTGTGGAATGTAGGACCATCTTGCTGAAACCATTAAAACCATCGAATCAAAGATGTTCTGGGTACACTTAAGGTGTTAGACCGCTTACGAGTAGAAGGTCCAGGATTTTCACGAATAGACGCTTTTCCACGTTCGACGTTTTCGGGATCTCTTGATGCTCTAGGTCGGCCGGATCGTGGTTAATTCATTGTTGAACCTTTCTCCTCCAACTTCTGTATCCATTTTTTAATCAATTGAATCGATGGAGCTTCATTTTTACGGCGTATGTTGTAATGAGCGCTAGAGAAAAAATATAGTTGTTGCGGTAGTACTCACGAACGTTGTTTATCGCTGAACGACGCCATGGTACTGAATTCCCATTTACCGCTCTTGCGTTTAGTAACCCCTCCACCAACCCCGCCCGTCGCTGCTCTACTGAGCCAGGTTACTTGGTGATACCTAGATTAATCGTTAACCGTTGGGTTTTTTTTGCTGAAAAACCTGGAAGAAATCAAATGAAAAATCGCTTTTGAGAATCACTGTTTTTTCTTGGTACGCGACATTAAAAAGTGAGTTCCTACACCGAAGAACTATTAAGAATCTCTGCGTCAGGCCATGACCAATCCTAGTTTTGCTTTACGGTTCTGAGGCTTGGACTTTATAGAAGGTAGATGAAAATAGCTTTTCCCACTTCGAGTATAAAATTCTTCGCTTAATATTAATATGTTAAACGGCAAAGTTAAGAGTTGCGCAATGTACGACCTTCAACGGCTCAAATATTGCACACGTGGAAGGAAGCGCTTAGAACAATAAATATCATCTAAGATTTTGATGCAACTTGTAATTTATCACTTAAAATTTGTTTGATATTCTTTTCAAATTCTAGCAACATCAGCAACACTGCTCCCACGCAATGAACGGTTTATATCCCCTATTAGAGTTCACTTCATTTCTCTGTCGACCTTCTGGATTGATGAAGGGGGGAAGATAAAAAGAAAAAAAAAATAACGACAGCATGCAGGCAATTACTACACAACAGACAATCAGTCACATGCGTTACTCCATATAACCTACGAAGTACATTTATAATATGTGGGCACACTAGACAGTGTAGAAGGAAGAAGAGGTTGAATGCGGGTAGGACAACGGCATACAAGTCGATTCGATATTACGTCCAATCAGTCGCAACAAGAAGCATACATATACATATATCTATAAAAGCAAAAAAAAAAAAAATAGAAGAAAACGAGAAACGAAAGCGACGACGACACAAAAGAAAGAAAGGACACACAATTAAAATAAATTACCACAGGATTTGTATCACCCTCTTTTTGCTTGTCGTCCTTTATACGTTTGCAATTTTCTGCTTCCATGAGTCCTTCCTTTACATGCCTGTAGTTGGAGCATTTGGAGGACCTTCCTTCTATTATTATATGATGATGGCAATGGACTCTTAGGCTTTGGGTTTGCTCTTTCTTCTCTTAGACAAAAAACAGAGAGTATAAATATCAATGTATTAGGAAAGAGCACACATCAGACGTGTCGAAATCCATTATACATAACTCCAAAAAGAAAAAAATGTTCCCACTTTAATTAAATTGTTTTATTTTGCTTAATTTTGTTTAAATAAAAAAATTAATTAAATTGCGATGTATTCTTTTTGTTTATAAAAAAAAAAATAATAATCCATTGGCATTTTTATATATACAAAATCACAAATTTTGTTTAATTGCATTTGATAGGTGGTTAACAGAGAAACCCCGATTTTCACTATAGGTACATTTGTATTATTTTAAATTTTGGCCTAATTTTATCTGACTTCTAAAGATCAGGTTTTTAAGACATGGAATCTGATGTAAGGCGGTGCGTTTTAAACAAAATTCCTAGATTATAAAACAAGGAATTAACAAAGAATTCAATTAAAATGGGAATACTGGCATAAAGAAATCTCCAATCAAAGAGAAGAGAATTCCCTCAAAATATAAGAATTGAAGAGAAAACACCAAGCAAAACAGCTTGTATATATATTTCTTTGGATAGCCGAATCGTCCTTAACACAAACGCGGCATCCAGCTAAATCCCCAACAACAATGCCACACTAACGACTCCAAGAGGGTTGTGGAGCACAAAAGCCTGTTAATCAATTCACCCCCAGGTGAATTCTAAAACGTAATAATGGAATTAAATTCGTGTCTGTAGCATAATATGGCTGCACGAAAATTGGAAAAGGTGTGGAATGGCAGGACGTTACATCAGAGTCAGGCAGTCAGTGAGCCAGAGCCAGAGCCAGAGTCAGAATCAGAGACAGAGCCAGTAGTGCACCCATACGCCTGAGTATATGCTTGCTCAACCACTACTACAAACGTCATACATATATGGGTGGTCGTCATCCTATTTTTCATCGTCCTTGTTGTATGTAGGTACGTTTGGTCGTTCGATTGGATGGCTGGCTCTTCCTGAGACCATGCTCATGCTGTGTCATCGGAGGGAAGGCGGCAGTAGAAAGTTGAAAAGTTTTAATGGACATTCGCCACCCGAATGTATAGTTCCTATATAGTTAGGGGTATGATGATGAGGGTCTGTGAACTTATCCTTCTCAAAATGATGATGGTTAGGATATACTATATATGTATACCTAGAAGTCCCATGGTCTTTGGATGGGAAAAGGTGAGACGAACAAAATCGGGGACTGGGATACAATTTTGATGTTCGGGCGGTAACTGATGATGGGTGTGTGGACTGTGCCTTATTCAGTCTAGTCAGGGTCGAAGAAGTGAAACGAGGTTTTATGACCGACACCCATCTATAGTGTGGTTCTAATGGTATTCATTGTGCAATATGTGGGGCTTCGTTCAAGCGGGATTTTTATTTTATTGGTCTATTCGTTGGTATAGTGCAAGAGGATTAGATTGCATTATTCAATTCTGTTAGAGCTTTTAAGCATTTTAACTTTCAGAACAATAAAAATGTATACCTGATTGTGTTGTTAAATAATTCTTTTAAGACATATCTACGTATGTACCTAGGGATGATCTTCTTTTGTGTAAAATAATGTATCCTTACATAGATAAGTTTTCTTTAATGATTTTGAGTTATATTTTTGTTGTAAAAATTACACTTCAATTAACAGCATCTACCTACCAGGTACAAACACACGAATACGATCTTCAGTGAATACAATCTTTAATGACATAAAAGTTTCAAACTAAAGTCAATTAATGAATGCAATCTCTTAAAGAATAATTTTAAAATATTAATATATTAATATATTAAAAACCTCTTGGTTCCGAGATTAATAAAAATCGACCAAATTGTTTTCGAAATTGTTGATGTTTTTGAGAAAAAACGTGTAACTGCAGTGACTCACGGTTAAGATGTGTAAACATAAACGTTCGCCCGTTTTACACGTAAGGCACACGCTATAATAAGTTTACCCTATCCCCGGCATAAATGTTTATACATATCAAAAGTAGAAACGAATCTTAAAAATCGCTCTCGTCTAAAAGTAATATTCAAGTGCTGGTTTTACATCATGCATACATGCTGCGAGTTTGAACTGTCAACCGAATTTCAATCCAAACTCAACTCGACCTTTCGATTTAGTTTGAGGTACGAAGTAACGTACATACTCCATATTGATTGTATGAATGAACATACCCCATTAAATGTATTTAATATACTAAACATACCGTAATGTGTTACAAGAAATTCCCACGTTTTAAGTTTAGCCTACCGCCGGCATAGATGTTTACACATCAATAATAAGTTTTTTGTTAATTCATACAAAAAATGTTGTGCCATTACGGTGAATCAGAAGTTGTAAAAAGTGGATTTCGCAATTCTGTCCGTCTGCCTGTCTGTCCTTTCGTGTAAACGGGTAGGTCGATTTTCTTTAAACTTCGTACCCATCATTTTTGGGCAGTCCCGATATTTTTTTTACCACTAAAATAACGGTAGTGTCGTAAAATGTTTGTTTATAATTTAATTAAATCTTATTTTCCTCAAAAACGTGCCCACAACTTTTTTTTAAATTTATAAATTTTTACAAAAAGGCTACCATTTTATTAAAAAAATTCCGAAAAATAGTTATAAATAGTACCTCTCATGCAACCATTTTATTTTCGAATTTTTCAAAAACACTTCAAATGATTTTGATAGGTTTTTTTTTCTTATATAAAATGTTTGAATGGCATTAAATATAAGCTCAGATTACTAATTTATTTTTTTTATCAGTTGAAAACCACAGTGTGATCGAACATAAGAACAAGTTCATGGGACCTAGTCGTGGATTTTATTTTTATAAATGGAGAAGTTATAATTAAAACCTTTCGATAATAATTTTGAATTAAATCAGTAAAGGTAATTTTTAGGTGTTCGTGGGACACATACGTATATATAATGGGTCATTCATTTCGTGGTTTTAAGTTGGTAGCGCTGACATTTGACACCTGTCAAACTCAGCTGTCATTTGAAGTGTCATGATATTAGTTGAATTATTGTGCCATTTACGATATTGAATCGCTTAACAATCGAGCATAGCGTTAAAATTATTAAAACTTACTACAAAAGTGGTGACTTAAACGTAGCCACTTTTCGAGAATAACGCGATGTTTATGGTCGTCATAATCGACCGACTGCGCAAGCAATCGGTAAAATTGTGAAGAAATTTGAAGAGAGTGGAAGCATTACTGATGTCGTAAGGCCTGTGCTCCTGTGCATCATCGTAATGCACGCTCAGTCGAAAATATTGTTGCTGCAAGTGCAAGTGTTGCTCATGATCCGAATTTTTCGATTTCCCGGATTTCGCAGCAATTAAACCATTTTTTTTGGCTGTCGATTGCAGATCATGGCTTTATTGCGTGAGAAGTTTCCTGGTACCGTAATTTCACGTTTTTGCGACGTCAATTGGCCACCGAGTACCAAGATCATGCGATTTGATACCGTTAGATCTTTTTCTATGGGCTACGCAAAAGACCGTGCTAACGAGAATAATCCCCAAACTATAGACGCATGAAAAACCAACATTGCTCAAGTTATGGCCGAGATACCGCCCGAAATGTGTGAAAAAGTGGTTAAAATTACCTCAAAACAATCGCATGCTGCGAATCTTCCCGAGGCGGCCATTTTAATGATATTGTTTTTCACACTTATTGGCAAAGTCCAAACTTTATAATGAATTAAAATTTTCATCAAAAATGTATCTCTGTGTGTGTTTTATTTAGCTTTACTTTCGAAACCAAAAAATGAATGACCCGTTCGTTACAAGGACTTATCCAAAATAATTGTCCGACTTAAAAATTTTAACAAAAACATAACTTGTCCTTACCTAACTCAGGTACAGCCATTTAGTCAGGCACTGAAAGTAAAACCCTATTTTCTATCCACAACAATTAGTTGCTAAATAGAATTAATTAAATTCTCTCTTGTTATACAATACCAACACTTCTTTCAGGTTGTTCCCTTTTATCATAGTTATACTTATATTTATACGTTTCTAGCCGATTGCTACAGTTTTGTTAGTTCTACTATTATGCTCTTCCATATTTTCTCGTCTTTATCTAAAAAGAACCAACAAATTGTGCATGCAAAAAAAAAAGGTTGTTGCAACAATAATAACACTCAGTGTGAATTTTACTTTGGTCACCTGCATATGTGGAATGAGGGGGGAATGTATTTTATACTTCGGTCCAGTAAAAAGAAAATACATAAACAATATTTCTAGTAAGAAAAAAAATCGTTTATACAAGAAAAATATGCTTCAATGCAGGTATAACAACTTATGTAACAACTTTTCTTAATTACCTTCTACTTTTGAATTTTGATAGTGCCTGTTGTTTTCTTTGTTACTTTTATACAATGGCAATTTGTTTGTTTTTTTTTTTTATTTTATTGAATGCTGGATTGCAAGCGATTGCTTTTTGGACATACCCAAATATTTATATTTAAATATTTTATTATGGTTTCTTGCAACATAGAAATTTAAAAAGCTAAATTAGTTTCAATTAAACAAATAATTAAAAGTCATAGTTTTACTAAGCGTATAGTTAGGAAAAGGACACCAGCTAACATTTCAATTTTGTGTATTTAGTATTCAAATTTATGCATATCTAGGTACTTATGTAGGTACCTACTTTTTTAATTTTTTTAATATTTTTAAAATTAAAAAAAAAATTGTACTGAAAAGAAAACTCCGCACCAAGTTGGTATAATGATTTCATAAACGATTCAAAATTTTTTATAACGAACTTATGTCCACAAAAAATTTAAATTAAATTTAAAAAAAACAAAGATCAATTCTACTGTGAAGGTAATTATTATTTTTCTATAAATAAAGTCGGACTTTTTTTTAAATAAGTCACAATTTTATGAAAAATAATATTTTTAATATAACGGGTCATTCAGTTTTCGGTTTCGAAAGTAAAGCTAAATAAAACTCACAATGTTGGTTTTTAATGCGTCTAGAGTTCGGGAATGATTCGCGTTAACACGGTCTTTTGCGTAGCCCCACAGAAAAAAATCTAACGGTGTCAAATCGCATGATCTTGGTGGCCAATTGACGACGCCAAAACGTGAAATTACGCGACCAGAAAACTTCTTACGCAATTAAGCCATAATTGGTCGTTTTGTATGGCTTATTGCTTCGTCTTGTTGGAACCACATATCGTCTAAGTACATGACCCTCAATCGCCAGCTAAAGAAAAGAAGCTCTTGTGTAAAAAATTTTATAAAAATCAGTTCAAAATAATATTGAGATAGTCAAAAATATTGGTTCTGGTTGGTTTTTAGGTAGTTATTTTTGAGAAAAAATTATTATTTATATTTTCATTAACGATTTAAATACACTTGTATGCATATGGTAGGTAGCAATATGTTTAGTATTATTAGTGATTTTTTAGCTGGTTTGGTTTTGGCAACACTGGTTTTGACAGCTGACGTGTGTTTAGTACCTTGTGTCATTGTCAAACAGCTTCAGTTTGGTTTGCAATTTAACCATGGATCGTCTTACAAATGAACAACGCTTGCAAATTATTGAATTTTACTATCAAAATTCGTGCTCGGTTCGAAATGTTCATCGCGCGCTGCTTCCATTTTATGGTCGGCATTCTCGACCTTCTGAGCAGTCTATTCGGAAGATTGTGACCAATTGGTCAATTGGCCGCCTAGATCGTGCGATTTGACACCATTAGATTATTTTTTGTGGGGGTATGTCAAGGCTAATGTCTATAGGGACAAGCCCGCTTCGATTGACGCACTGGAAGCCAACATCCATGCATTCATTCGTGAGATACCGGCCGATATGTGTGAAAGAGTATGCCAAAATTGGACTCAGCGGATGGGCTACCTGAGACGCAGCCGCGGTCAACATTTGCATGAAATTATCTTTAAACATTAAATTGCAAGGTTCAAACTATCGATTCAAATAAATATTTCATTCATTTTTTCGAATTTTTTGTGTTTTTTTTTTTTTTAAAGTTCTAAACCTCTTAAAAAATCACCCATTATAAGGTATTTCGTAATAAATATCCAACCTATTTTAATTTTTTCCCTAGAAATATATGTATATTTAGATGTACAATACATACATACATAAATATGTACATGTACATGTATTTTTTGTTTTCCTGTTAAAAACGTGGATTTTTATGTTCTACGTTGCATTGATTGAACAATTTTCTAAACTTATTTTTTTTAAACGCCTTGACGTCCTTGACATTTAAGAAAATTAAATTTTTAATTTTATATGCACTTGGAAAAATGCCAGAAAATAAACACAATCTAAATATGTATGTATAAGCAATTAAATATTTATTCATTGTTTATATAATTTAATCCTCTTAAGAAGTATTAGATTAAAGACATACCAATATTCATATAATATTTCATAAATTAGGCACAATTGGGGAGGAAAGTTAAGAAGCTTGTTTGATTTTTGTTTTTTAGTGATTCTATTTAGCATGGGCGTCAATCTTTATAAATCGATCTAGAGTTCAAAAAGATCACGGCCATGGATTCGTTTCAAACCTGACACATGTAACCTTCATTAAGGTTATTTTTTTAGGACATATACATAAGGCTTTGTTATTTTTACTTTCTTTTAAGGAGAAGAAGTGCATATTACCTTAGTCAAACTTTCAGATTTTAATTGAAATGATGATGGATAAATACAAAATAATGGTTATCGGAAGACTCTCCTGTCGATCCATGCGCCTATTCATCCATGCCTCCAAATAATGTACGTCAAGCTATGCAGCCGCGAAAATGGGTAGATCAATTTGCTTCTACAGGGTGATTTGCATGCAAATTGAAAATTACTAAATCTACAAATAGATAACTAACCTATGTACTAGTTTCTTATTGAAATAGGATTCTTAAAGCAACTTAAGCAACGAATTGAAGTCAAATTAAGGGAAACTTATTTTTGTTATTTTCAATTTTCTAGGAGGCATTATTACAACTGGTTTTTAGTTTTTGACCAACAATTAATAAGAGCATTGAATTTTGAAAACGAAAATAATACTTAACTACGTAAGTTAAAAAAAAATAGTTTTTAATTTTTTTGTGGTTGAAAATAAATTTTTCAAAAAATGTTTACTATAATAACTTTATTTAAATAAAATAAAAGATTTCTGGTTTTACAAAAAAGTATGGCTTTGTAGGTTTTGCCGTTGGTTTTTTATATATATTTTTTTTAAGGCACTATTTTTTAGAAAATTGCCACTCATAGTTAACGGGGGAAATAGACCCCCTTCCATACGATTTCTTGTCTCGACCCAACCTACATGCTCTAGCTTTTTGTCACACCTTATGCAAAGCATCCTTTATAATTTAATAAACTAAAGGGTTTTCCAATAGGGACGGTTTGATTTTGACAGCTCGTGGCGGCCATATTGTTTCTTTTACTTTCTGTCAAAATATCGTCTTTTAATCATTTACTGAAGACAAATAATCATGGCAAGTTACAGCATCGGGCAACACGTCGTGTGTTCGCTAATTGGGTTTGGGGGATTTGAGACGACACCAATCCGAGATTCGCGAGGTGCCAATGCAAATAAAGTTACTGTTTGGTGTGGATTTTGTGGCTGGAGGCGTCATCGGTCCGTACTTCTTCGAAAATGAAGCTGGCCAGGCCATCACGTCAACGGTGATCGCTATATAGGTCGATGATCACCAACTTCTTGTGGCCTGAATTGGATGATATGGACACCGAAGACATAAGGTTTCAACAGGATGGCGCTATGTGCCACACAGTTCAAGACACAATCCATTATTCTGCACGAGCGGATTCATGGCATGGTTATGTCGCGCCGAGGCGACGTGAATTGGCCACCAAGATCGTGTGATTTGACTCCTTTGGACTTTTTCTTGTGGGGCTTTCTTAAGTCGCAGGTCTATACCACAAACCACCGCGGTGCTCAAAGACAACATAATCGATGCCATCGATCAAATTCAGCCTGATTTATTCGCCAAAATCATCGAAAACTGGACCTTTCGAATTCGCGCCACCCAGCGAAGCCGCGGCGGCCATTTGAACGATGTTATATAAAATCGATCCGCCCTTAATTAAAAACCCTTTATAAGGGCTGAACACGAGATGAGAAAAGTCACGTTCTTCAATAAAATCATCCGTTACTCTCGTAAGTCAACAATTTTAATTGCAGTATATTACAATAAATTGATTTATTAAAATATTAGGTATCTGACAATATTATTTCTTGATCTCGTTTATTATAGCAACGCTTTTTCCTCGACTATTTTCCATGAAATATCGATCCCTAAAGCGGTGACTCTCTAAATTACTTCACCTTTCATAATATTCACCGCAGGAGGTATAACAATTACTTCCCCATCAACAGACACATACATATGCATATGTACATACATATGTATATCCATACATCTGAGGAGTGCCTGCATAAACTCTTAATAATTTAAAAAAAAATTGACCCCCGAGATTCCATTGAATTTTTTGGAAGTCTTATGGTCAACGAAGAAGAATTCCCAAAGAATGGATCAAATTTCAATTAACCATTCTCGGTACTGTTGCTGCGCTTGGAATCTCCATCACAGCATTTTTAAAACGCATTACTTTAATTCGATTTACACTTATAGTATTGAGGTTAGGCAAAGCTGCAACTTTGGTCATAAACATAACCATCAACATTCGACCAGCCGGCCGGCTTGCGGGTCAGTCAGTTGCTGAACGAACGACGGCTGCGGCGGCAGCAGAGGAAAGATATAGATTGCTGGTTGGGTAACATCGGCATGCAGCTGTTTGACGTGGTTCAATGTTGCGACGCGTTGCCGTGCGTCGTCGTTGTTCGGTGGGGCGTACTCCATTGGTTTCAAATTATTTCGCCTTGAAGTTCGCTCTTAGCCCGCTCATGCTGCAGTGCTCCCCCGGCAATCGTGTGTGTTCCGAACACCGCCACCGCCGAGCCGCACCGGTTGATTACTTTTTAATAATGGTGTTAGATGCAATATCTATATTTACACATACATAAGTAGGATAGGTATCCCAAACCTAACCTACACCAGAATATGGTCGTTTGCCGTTTTGGATGAATTACCCTCATTCATATAAAGCTATACCTAATAGTGGTGCAGCTCATAGCTTGGCATATTTTTCTTCACCGAAGATAAATCAACATTTTTGAAAGAGATTTTTATACTATAGGTAGGTATAGAAATCGTTCGACGAACTGTTAATTAGCAATAATGTTTTGTTTGCTAATTAGCACCTCTATGGAGTTTTTGTCGTAATTGGTTGTGCTAGGGGCGTGACTGTGCCTTAAACAAACGCCCACAATACGTGAGAGAAACTCCATTAAATCGTTAATTAATCATGAAACTCAAAAGAATTTGAATATTTAATTGCCACATAGAGGTAGGTATAGATATTGTGTTTGTTTTTCGTTAGTTATTTAAACTGACTTTCTAAAATGAAAAAAAGACCAAACTTGAGTGAGACTCTATGGGATTCAATGGAAGATTATACAGTAGATGCAATTTATTGGAAGACTTCATATAATAAAATAAAGAAGGTGTGTAGTTGAATTAATGAGCTATTTTACGTATGCGAATTATTTCTTTTGGAATAAAAAATTAAATTAAATGTTAAAAGCTATATATAGTTTAATGTAATACAAAAAATAATCTTATTGGGGTCAGACACATAAATATCTACGTAATTAAAGAAATTATGATCTTCAATGGCTTTATACTTTTTGACACCTTTATAAGAGATCACCAATTCAAATAATCTTAAAACTTGAAAATTCGGGCGAAAACGAAAAGGTGCGCAGAACTTAAAACTAAAAAATTAATGTTTCCAACACTCGAAGGCGTATGAGGTACATTATGTACGACATACACATACATATTACATTCTGATAGCCCTATTAATAAAAATACACCATCCGCTCGTAAACACACGTTTTACCTAACACTAGGATAGTGGACTTATCCATTAGATAATATAAAATATTAATAAACTTATTCTGTCCTCATTTTATCTGTTCACTAAATAACATAGAAAAGTTGGCAGCACTTCTTTCATTTTTGAAAGCTATCTGTCATATCAGTCAGCTTTGAATTGAACAAACAAGAATGTTTGAGAGTTGTAACTTGTAGTTCCCTAGACGCTGGTTTTCAACTAAGTTTCGTGCCACTTAATTTATTTATTTTAATTTTACTTCATTGCGAGCCCAATAACGTATCGCAGCCATGACTTGAATATTTGGTGGAATGGGTCCACCTCTTGAATCACCTTCCAGGTCATCTTTTACCAAATCAATGAGCCGCAACATATTATTTTTTGAAAATCGGTATCTCTTTTTGAAACTATGTTCTTCTAATTCTTCCATGGGATTTATATATTTGTTCCTTTGTATATTTGTTCCCTTATCAATGAAATATTATCACGAAAACTTTCACTATCACTTAATCTATCTAAGTTTTCCAAACCATCTAGTTAAGCAATAATATTTAACGATTGCATTATTATTTCATAAATTTTGCACAATAATTATACACAAAAATATTTTACAGTAAATAATAACGTATCTATCAAATTTGACAAGCAAGTTAAAGTTATCCGCTTTTTGAACACCAAAATTGGTGAGATAAGTTATGCGCCCATTGTCAAATGTCATTTAAAGTTAAAACACATTTATTAATAAGAATTCAAATTTAAAACATGTGTTAGTGTTGTTTCATATCTATTTTGTGATTATTAATAGGGCTGTGAATGTTTATGTACAAAAAGTAGTACAAAAAAAAATAATACTTGATATTACGATGATACCGAAGTTGAAAAAAGTGTGCAATTCGCAATTCTGTATGTCTGCCTGTCTATTTGTCCTTCTGTCACTGTGAAGTTGTTGGCATTACAATTTCCACCTAAAGTAACGGGACCTTAACAAGAATTTGCAGTGTTTTTGCATTTTTTTTTTTTGCATTTCTATTCCGGACTTTGCAGTTCACCTCCTGTAGATACTTCTTACTTCAGTGTAAAGTTAGCAGTATATAAAGGTACTGCTAATTTCACTGTGAAGTTAGCAGTAATTATGTTTTTTCAACAACCACGAAAGCTAGGAATTTACAGTTAGACTTCAAACTTGCAGTTGTTTTGAAGTTCTAGAAAAAAATTAATAACAAAAATTTAAGTCATTAAGCTTTATTTTAAAGTGATAGCTTGTATAATTGTCGAGAAAACACCATGTGCTGCTAACTTTACAGTGAAGTAAGCAGTACAGGGGGTTACAACCACTATTTGGTGAACTGCAAAATCCGGAAAAGAAATGCAAACAAAAATGCAAGTTTCTGTTATAAGGTCCCGTTAATCTAGGTGAAAATTGTTATGCCAATTTCAGAGACGTCCTTCTATCTGTTCTTTCGACTGCAGCCTAAACGGGTGTGTCGGTTTTCTTTAAACTTGGTATCTAGCGTTTTTTGGGTGACACATCATTTTTTAAAGACCAAGAATAACAGTAAGTACCTGTCGTACAAAACCAAGTTATGAAAATCTTATTTTGGTCTAAAACGTGCCACAAAAAGGCTATTATTTTATTAAAAAAAAAGACATAATGGTTGTAAATGGTACCTCCCATACAAATATTTTTTATTTTACTTCTCAAAACCGGCTCCACTGATCTAAGCCATCTTTTTTTATAGAAAATTATTCAAATAAATTTTAAAAGTATCTTGTATATACCAACCCAAAATTTCAAAATCTTTGTTGAGAACTTAATAATTCCAAAACGACTTGGTCGATTTTTATTAAACTTTCACTCAGCAGTTCTTTGACATTATTCAGTAGATTTTAAATATAATTTTTTCTTATAACCAAAAATATCGGTACCTCCCATGAAAATGTTCAAAAACCAGTATTGAAAATTTCAAAACAGCTCCTACGATTTTGATTACAATTTTAGTGTGGATTTATATCAAATATATTGTTCGGAAAAAATGTATATCTATCGTTTAAAAATGGTAGGTACCTATCAGAACCATTTTAACGGTTTTGGACTATCTAATTATCTGTTGAATTTTAATGAAATTTTTTACACAAAATCTACTAATAAGTTTGAATAATATCGCATATCAAAATTTTCAATAGTCAAATTTTGGATTTAAAAAAAAAAATTTCAAAATTTTTTTTTGAAAATTCGATATTTCGAAAATGGGTGAATGATTTTTTTTCAAAATTAACTTTTAAACTCCGCATAAATAAGTTATAAAAAGTGGAGTAGCAATTTTTTTTCTTAAAAATGTATTCAAAATTTTATATATAAAAAAAATATTTTTTTAAAAAACCGTTTTAACAATTTTTAAAAAAAATTTCCCATAAATTGCGATTTGTATAAGAAATCACTTGGTGTACATTGCGTTGGTGTCAAATCAATTGTAGATATTTTTTTAATCAATTTATTTCTATTATTATTATTATTATTATTATTATTATTATTATTATTATTATATTTTATTAACAGGTAATTAAAATTACATGGTAATATTACAATTAAATGAGCTTAGCTGCAAAGACTATTAGCTCTAATATAAAGATATATACTTATATATTTATGTTAGTAATTGATAAAAATTGATTTATTTTTTGTATATTTATAGGACTGGGATTTTTTAGTATATCGTAGATATTGGTATTTTTAAATATACTAAGTAAAATCGGTTTTAATACTGCACAATTTTCGAGGATATGAGGTAGATCGAGTCTTACGTTGCAGGCAAGACAAATCGGTGGGTTGTTTTTTGATAGGAGATGTTGGTGGGTAGCTTTGATGTGGCCAAGCCGAAGCCGAACAAAGTTTGATATCTTAGTTTTCGTGATGTTGGTGGGATATTTTGGGGGGCATCTATCAGAGTTTATTTGACTGTAGTGGTGGTGATATGAATTCCATTCAAGAAGCTGGTGAGGTTTGATTTTTTTCTGTATCTCATTTTTTATATCTGATTTGGAATAGGTGTTGAATAGAAGAAGTGGTGCATTTTGAGCTAGGTTAGCTTCTTGGTCGGCATATTCATTTCCCAGGATACCAGAATGACCAGGGACCCACATTAACTTCAATTTATTTGGTGATTTGATGAGTTTGTTTCGGATATCGATTATAAGGTTGGTGTTGTTGTCAGGGTTATTGACAGCTTTTAAGACAGAGTTGCTATCAGAGCATATTATATGTTTTCCACGACGGTTGAGGGCTTCTTTTGTAGCTTGTAAGATGGCAAATGCTTCTGCTGTGAAGATGGATACAAATCCGGGAAGAGTACCAACGCAAAGGATGATTTCGTCTTCAAGTGTAACGGCGAAATAATTTATTTCTAATTTTATTGATTTTTAACATTTTTTTAGTCTAAAGTGTAAGCACCATGTATACCTTACTTTAAAACCACAGTGTGATCTCACATAAGAGCAAGTTCGTGCGACCCAGTCGTGCATTTAATTTTTTTTTTTTACTGAAAGACTGGCTATTCACGGTGAACTTGATTAATATTTTTCTTATATAATAGCAATACTTAAAAATTTTAAATCATCTTCTTTAATTACTATTATGTATATGTATGTTGTATGCATAAAAGTCTTTTGGATTTTAAGAATTTTTAAGAAAAGAGTTCTCATCGGCTTTGTTGGTCGTAATGGTGATTAAGTGAAAAGAGTATATTTAATTTCCTTTTTCCCAACGTTTCGACGGTGGTTGCCGCCTTCTTCAGGGGTGTCTTTATTTACAAAAAGCAAGAACAATTATTATATACATAAAACAAAAGTATGGTGTATGTAGCTTACATGCAAGTTGTTAACAATACAATTAAAATTACAATACAATATAAATAATATTTTAGTTTAAAGACTTAGATAAGTCACTAATGTCAAGTCTTTGATTTGTTATCGGACACTAAGGAACAATATACCGCTGAGATGTTCTGTACGTCCTGTTTGCGGTTCATATTGTTTTTGTTGTTAATTATGTGTAGTGTTTCTAGTGTGTAACGTTTCGATGTATTTTTTTCTGTTGCAAGGATTTCTACTCAATTACAATTAAAAGTCTTTTATTTATAATTATTACTATACATTTAAATTATTTAGCTTTGATTGTCACTTCACATCAGTTTCATTTTGTATATAAATTATTAATGTATGTATCAATCATTCAACTCTAGCTTATTTAAGTTAAAGAATGATTATTATATTTATTTGCTTTTAGACAAAATTTTAAAACTAATTTTAAGTTTCAAATGAATAGAATATGTAGGTACTAAATCTAAAAAATTAAAAAAAAAATATCTTGGCTTGTTGGTTGTTTATTAATAATATTATAGGTATGGTGTGTATGGGTTTCGTTACATTTTTGTTTTTAAACTCTCCAATGATCTCGTTGAATTTTCTCCTGTGCCCATACCTACTACTTAAGTCCTACCAAGGACTTTTTTAATTATCGCAAGATTACACCGTTTACCTTTTCAATAAAATGAATATGCAAATACAGTGCTGTCATTGGTATTATATTTTTTTTAGTACATTTATACTGTAGTAAAACCATAATTGTTTTCCGATTGTTTAATAGAAGTCCATCATGATTTGCATTTATATTTAGATATTTCAAACTTAACTTTACCTATATACGTAAATATTTCTAAAATTATCGTTTCAAAGAACACTTCACCATTAGTCGCAGTCGGAATAAAAATGAAGCCAATTTCGTGTAACATTTATAAAAAAATTAAAAAAATATTGGCCGGAAAACGTTAAACAATGGAACATCGAACATGAATGCGTATCTATTTAAATCAGCACAAAAAAGTTTCATGAAAACAATGGGCAATATCTTCCCGTCCCTGGACCCTGGGCTTCACCTTTCATCCCTTCCTTTTTATTTAATTTTTGGTAGGTACATAGATTAGAATGGAAAATAGGTGCATACTGCATACATGCATGTAAAACATGTTTATTCTATACATCACGTTCAATTTGCAATTAAATAATTTTCCAGTGGCATTGGCTCGAATCCGGTCGATTGTTTGCTGCATCCGCCCGCCATCCATATCGCCGGTCTATTTTAACTGTTCCATCGTCCACCACCTCCACGGCACCACCGTACAACTTATATCGAAGCAATAAATTACCCGTCAGCGGATTGCAACGAAAATCTAACAAAAGATATTTAGTTATCTCAAGCCCGGCAATTATGTTGTTGCCAAACTATATGCTAAATCTGATGGTGATGGTGATAGATATACACCGCTCCGCCCCAACCGGCCGCC